>JAFIRS010003330.1:0-142392 GCA_018342105.1 Gonioctena quinquepunctata | reverse complement strand
TTGTCAACCACGCATATATTTTGAATTCATTGGATAAAATAAAAAAAATGAAATTGGACTAAAGAAAAAAGGATCGCAATAAAAAAAAACCCCTAACCCTTGGGGGTTGATGTATTCCAAAAAATCAATTTAAAAACATTTTTTTTTTTATCACTATGGACCAACGTTTAAATGTATTTTTTTTTTTGACTGGAGGCACTTGGCCCCCAATTTTTTTTTCGTGCATGAATGCCATGGAAATGGAGCAATTTTATCAGCTAACCCACAGTTTTAATACCTTTAATAAAAGTTTACTATAAATTTCGGCCCCCCAAAGATCGGCGCATTTTTTAGGAAAAAGAATACAATTAATTTTACAGAGAAAAAGGATTTAGATCAATGGAGATCGCGTGTTCAATACAATCGGTGACATCTACTCGTATAGTTTTGATATTGTACCTAAAATTTGGGGGGTTTGGGCTTTCCCCATATGAGGGGGAAAATTATACGGAACTACAAGTTTTTTTTTTGGGGGGAAGAAAGGGTAAAGTTTTTTTTGATCGAAAAAAATTTGTTTAAAAGTTTTGGAACAATTATCGAGATTAAAGGGGGTCTTTTGAGAGTTTATGTCTACTAACCAGAAACAAACGGTATAATGTTTCCCCCCAAATATGAAATTTATGCCCACAGGATATATTTCCTTTTTTTTAATTCTTTGGGGGCAGTTAATATCGGTATATAAACAGTAGATTCTAATATTTTTTTTTGTACGACTGGACTATTTTCGATTTTTCCCAAATCTGTCTCTATTACCCCCCCGGAATTGCTTCCAAAATCGAAAAAAAAGGAAGTGGACATAATATAGTAATTGATCAGGAAAATTTCGTTTATTGTAAAATTTTCCCCCCTCAGATCTTTTATCGTTTAGCATTACCCTTATGAATGGCTATTCCCCCAAAACTTTTTTATTAACTATTAAGTTTTCATATTTTTTTTGACCTATTTTGGTTTTGGAGTCAAAAAATTCTACCGACCAACAAAATAATTTGCTTTTTTTAAAACAAACCCAACAAAACGAAAGGGAACGAACGAACAAAAACGAACGAACGACGAACGAACGACGAACAACGAACGAACGAACGAACAGACGAACGAACGAAGGGAACGAACGAAGGGAACGAACGAACGAAGGGAACGAACAGACGAACGAACGAAGGGAACGAACGAAGGGAAGGGAACGAAACGAAGGGAACGACGAACGAACAGACAGACAGACGAACAGACGAACGAACGAAGACGAACGAACGAACGAACGAACGAACGAAGAGGGAACCCGAACGAACGAAGACGAACGAAGGGACGAACGAACGACAAACCCGAACGAACGAAGAGGGAACGACAACGAACGACGACGAACGACGAACGAACGAACGAAGAAGAAGAAGACGAACGAAGGGAGGGGAGGAGTAACGAACGAACGAACGAACGAACGACCGGCAAGGCCAAGGGAACAGACGAACGAACGAAGATTTTTAACTTATATTTTAATAGTCTTGATCCTTTATCGAAAAAATTGTAATCTGGGATGAGGAGAACAGTTTGTGCTCCTGCAATTGTAAACTGGTCTCTTGTTTATGGGGGCAGTTTCAGAACATGGTTTTTTTTGGGTGTGAAATCATGGATGATTTCGAGAAAAAAAAATGACTTTGTTTAAAGTTAACTTCCTCTTACCGAAGTATACCATCGTCCCTGGAATAATGACCTTGAATACACCCAACTATAACCTTCAAAGAACTTTTCAATTCATCCCCATGAAGGAAAAAACCATTCAATTTGGCAACCTCTGAACAATATGTTTGTGCGTTGAAGTCGACGAAATTTCGAGGGGTTTGGGAATATTTGTGCTTCTGAAAAATTTGTTTTGAAGAAGAAACTTGTTCGTGAAGAGGGAAACCATTCCAAAAAAATTCATACCCCTCTATCATTTTTAAATTTTGGTCCCTACCCATTGTTCACAAGGCATTGAAGAGATTGGATTCAAACCCACGAGAAATAGGGTCAACGGAGTTTCCTCAGTGGACACATTTGCCATTCAACATTGGGGTAAACCCGTATCCTGATACTCAATTACATAAAAAGATCCACCTAATGCGTACATCCTCTAAACAAAAAAATAATCTGGGGTCACACCACCAACTGTCGAAAATTTGATCCCGAAAGATTGAAATAATTTATGACATAACCCAGCCTAGTAGGTACCACATAATTCCAGTTTGGAGGGGAAGTTATTTTTGTGGAGCCATTTTTAAGATTTGAACAAATCAACCCCCCAACTGACTTGATCTTTTCAAAAGTCTCCCTTCATAATTAACCTGGAAGTAGACTATCATCCCAGTCTAATTTGTGACTCCCGATGTTTTCATTAATATTTAATTCCACCTATAATTGGACCTATTGTCAGGGGTATATTTTTTTATAGAATGTAAACTACAAACCTTG
Organism: Gonioctena quinquepunctata; assembly: GCA_018342105.1. Lineage (NCBI taxonomy): Eukaryota > Metazoa > Arthropoda > Insecta > Coleoptera > Chrysomelidae > Gonioctena > Gonioctena quinquepunctata. The sequence continues at coordinate 139,914 of JAFIRS010003330.1, read as the reverse complement.
AAATTATCCGATTCATTTATTTTTAATATCTATTTCTTTGTAGTTCTACATCTTCCCGGTGTTTTTAAAGGAACTTTGACATTCATTATCCGATGACCTTTGATGCTTATTCTGAATAATGATTTGAGAAAGAATCCTTTAAGGGTTAACCTACTAACTAACAAATCCCATCAGTTCGTCCCCACTGTCCCCGGACTTATGGAGCTGATTTTTTTCCAGGAAAGGAAACTTCATCCACATTTGCACTTTTCCAAAAAAGAACTAGTGATGATGCTTGTGGGTGAGATATGTTTTTCCCTCATTAGCTAAACTGAACCAAATATTCTGAGAGAACGGAGCACAGTTCACACCATACGTAACTTTTTGGTTCTTCCCTAAACAATTTTGGATGATGGGCCCCTAAAATATTTATGTAATTTCTATGATCAGGATGTATGAGTACCTGTCTGGAAATAACAGCTGAAAACAGGGCCCAAAAATCAAAAAATGTCAAATAAATCTGACTGAATAGGGGGACCATTAACATGACACCATTCAATGAAACACCTTTCTTTGGTTTTCCATTGATGCATCAAAACCCTTAACTTTGTATACACTTTCTTCCCCGTTCAAACAATGTTATGGGTAGAGTATTTGATATTAGGATGCTTAGTTTCTATTTTCCCGCGACATATTCCGCTAAATGGAATTTTTCATCTATGAACAACTTATTGAGGCTCAAACCTTCATTTTACTCACCCTTTTCCCTTTCAAATGATTCGCTCAGATTAACTTTCAATATCAGTTTTGAAGGCAACCTCACCATAAAAACCTACCATCTTTGGTCGCTGCGTAGTGAAAAAAAAATTTTTACTTTTTCATTCTCAGGATGCAACACCTTATTGAACCCCAGATTTTAAATTTTTGTTTCCCAAATTTAACAGGTGAAACCCACTTTCCCCGATGGGTGCTCAGAGGGAAATCAGTTGGCCGTGAGAAAAGGTTCAATTATGCTTTTCCTATTAATCAAATTTGGCCACTGAAAATTATACATTATGCTTATAGTTCAAAGTTGGGCAGACTTGCTAAAGACAAAGTCAAAGATAAATAAAATTAAATAAATTTTTCCTGGCTTTTTGGGAAGGCATAAATATGCAAAAAAATCAACAACAAATTTATTCCGTTAAATTAAAATTATTGAACAAGATTAAAAAAAAATTAACAAATCTAAAAGGGTTTTGAACTTTTCTCTTAAAAGAATGGAAAATTCAAAAAAAAAAACCCGTTGACTCTGATCAAAATTCGACATTTACACCTAGGATTCCCCCAATTTGTTGGTGCCACGATATACCTTCGGGATCTTAGGCGGATAGATGAAGGCTAGTTTCTTGAAGCTGGTCTCACGGTTCTAGGAGAACTTGTTTCAGCAGTTACGATGAAAAATGGTCTTAGGGGGTTCGATAGTTGTTTTCCCAGACCCCCTTATCGGCGTGAATTTAGTTGATCTTCACGGACCAGTGCTGATATTGATTGCTGAAAAGACCTCCCCTACTAGCCCTTCCCCGTCTCCTAATGGTTCCCTCCTGGTATATATATGCGAAGACGATGATAGGAATCAAAATATTAAAAAGAAGGGAGAAGAAAGGATATCCTTTGAACCTAAGTTTTAGGGCCCAAATTTTAATCGAGAGTAAAAAAGATAGATGCAAATGATAGCATACAATAAAAATCTCAGTCTATAAAAAAGACGGGAAAAGTAAAGTGAAAGAACAAAGATAATAAATAGCAATCCAATCTGCTATTCTGGAGTTAAATTTATAAGTTAATTTTAAAAATTTTAAAAAAAAATATTAAAATGAAAAAAATTTAAAAAACCAAAAAAAACAAACCTCACCAAACGTTATGTTCAAATTCAGTTAAGTTTTTTACAAGTAAAAATTTGATAAAAAGGGGATTTATGTACCAGAAGGGTAAAAAAAAAAATTTAATAAGGAAAAAGGGATTCCAAAGAAAAATAAAAAATTTTCCCTTTAAATTTTACCCGGAAAAAATATAGGGATTTCAAAAGGAAATTAAAATTTTCCAAGGGGAAAAAACTACTATTTTTTAAACCCAAAAGCCAAGGAAATGTAGGGGTTTTAGCCCAAAATCTCTAGTAAGCTACAAAAAAAAAAGGGGGTTTTTGGACAGGATAATGAAAACCCTTAAAGTATACTCTTCAGCCAGGGTAAAAAAAGGGGACCACGTCTTTCCCGTGAGGCAGATGGAATAAAGGGAAATAATTCTTTTTATTGAAGAATTTCCGAGATAAACCGAGGAGGCAACCAGTGGGCACACTCTTTGGAAAGATAATGTTAAATAATTCTTTTAATTGGGAAAAATTTTTAAAGATAACTGGGGGGGGAGACCTCCCCTCTTTCAGTGGAAAAAACTCTCTTAGATAAAAAATAATTTTGAAATAGGGGCATTCCTTTCAAATCGTAAAAGAGTAATTTTCAAAATTTTTTTGAATCTCCCCCCCTTGGCGACAAGGTAATAACTGAAGTGAATTATTTTTGCAACGATCAAAATCAAATATACACTTTTGGGGAAATTTAATGGAGTAATAGATATAAAAAAAGTAGCGGAAAACCCAAATTTATGCTGGAGGCATATAGGAATCGAATCGAGTGTTCTGAGGGCCGTTAGGCCAGAGGTACAACCCTCTCTGTAAGCAATTCTTTCTCAAGAGAAAAAAAAAAATTACTCTAAACATATAGTTTAAAATAAAGAAAATTGCTTACCAGAGAGAGCGTCCTATTGGGATCCTAAAACTGTGTCCCAGAACAATCTGCCTTCGCTTGGAATCGGAACAATCCACTGGTTTTGGGTAAAAAGCTCTAGTCCATTCAAATTCAATTAACGGTACCAAAAAAAAATGCAAAGCGTAGAACTGACTTCCAATAAAAAAAAATCAGTTCCAATATTCCCAGGTTTAGCCACAATATGAAAGTATGAATGATTTGTCAAATGGCCAGAATATCTATTTTTTAACCTTAAAAAAAATTACCTTTGCGGTATACCCAAAATTCTAAATATTACAACCCCTGGGGAAGAAGAAAATGCTATAAACAGCATTAATTGAAGATGAAGAAATAATATTATAATTAAACTCTAGGGGGGGGGAACTTATTTTTATAGACCTTACCAAAATCAATTTCCTCAGTCCATCTGCCTATCTCGACGTTCAAATCAAGAGACCCGTTTTTCCCTTTCCCGTTCAAACCCAAATCACCAATTCTACTGGGTTTTACAACTGTTCTTGGTTTTCTCTATTAAAAAAAACCTTGGAAAAAACAACTTGACTAAGAAATACAACTGCCCACGATACCATTTTCACAGACGCCCACAAGGCGTCCTCTTCACGACCTGAGCAGTGACTACGGGCCTTCCACCTAAAGATAACCCGACGTTATGAAATTGGTTATTTTAAAGGAAAGAAAAATTCGTTACACACCACCACAACCGTGAAAAATTTGAACCTAAAAGTTTAAAAATTTTTTACCCTTTTGGGCAAACCAGGTTTTTAAAAATGGCTGAAATACTAAAAAAAATCAGAAACACTAAAAATTTCCCCAGGCACAGAAAAAAAAAAAATGGGCATGCTATAATAGGTTTAAAACCCACCTAACTTTCCAGCCCTGTTTTTACTAACGGGCAAGTTAAAAAGTATACGAATCAAACAAAATATTTTAAGTGCATTTACAAGCAAAAACCTCAACTCGTTGCACTCCTGGATAAATGGGGGAAGGGGAAAGATAAAATTTAAAAATTCAAATGGTAAAAAATTAGCATTTCCCAAAAGTAACTTCAGTTCTGTTTACACAAGACTAAGGGAACGAAGGGAAAAATGATTGCGATGAATGACAACATCAGGAGAAACTGTGTAACCGGAGTCCTCCCAAACAATCCACCCAAAAAAAGTGTCCTCGTCGCTGCAAGGTATTAGGTGCTGCTGTTGAGAACATAACCACTCGCCCCCAGATTCTTGAAACAACCACCGATCCACCGAATCAGGACAAGAAAAATTCAGCACAAACCTGGTGAACAAAATAATTCCAATATAAAGAACCAATTTTGGTTTCAGCTTCACCCCCAACTGAAGTAACTACAGCGTCACCAAACAAAAAAATGACTTATGGTTCACGATACAAATAAAAAAGGACAGGAATGTTCCCTTTTTTTTATTTTCGAGAAAGTCTTCGGTCTAAGCAGACCAGTCGGGGCTGGGGGTCGGCACAGTAGTTGCATCAGCCGTCACCTTTAAGACCCTAAAGTCCTTTATCACCGCTACGACTAACCAAATCAACCCCCAATACCTTCCTTGAAAAATCCTGCAAAAAAAAAAAAATTTAACAGCAAAAAACCGAACTATGCACGCACCTAACAAAAGCGGAATTTCCCCTTTAAAATTTGGGGGGTTTCGCTAGTTTTATATTTAAACCAAGGAAAAGAAGATAAGATAAAGAAATAAGATAAACGAATTTAAAAGAAAGATAAGATAAATAAGATAAGATAAATAAGATAAATAAAGATAAGATAAATAAGATAAGATAAATAAGTTAAATAAAATAAGATAAGATAAGCATATGAGAGATTCAAACTCAACCAACAATAGGAATTTAGCACCTAATCATATTACAGTAACCACGATATGTTGCCAAAATTTTGAAACATCAAACTTAAAAAGTATTATCAAGGATTTGATGTTCACTGGAAAATTATATTAAACAATCTCAAACGAAGTGAAATCCCTCACTTCAGTTAAAGATACAAATGTTTAATACGGTAAGATACCCAACCGATATATGGAAAATCTTCGACGAAATGGGAAATACATCATCTCCCGTCGAAGATCACTTCTAAAGCAGCAGCGATACGATACGATATTATTAGACAATCTCAACGAAATGAAATACATCATCTCCCCTTTAAAAGATCAATTGTCTAAACCGTCAACATGATAAGACATTATTAGACTATCTCAAAGAAATAAAATCATAATTTCCAGTTTAAAAAATCTGATTTTCATAAAGCCACGGGAAGATAAAAAGGCAAAAAAAGGGAAAAAACAAATTGAAATACATTGATGCAGTCTGTAACCGATTTCATGAAAGACAAAGTAATTTTGTATAAATTCAAATTGAAAAACTAAAAAAAAACAGCAGAAATGATTCAAAATCAATCTTTCACATAAGGTGTTGACAAGGTTCTTTTGGAAATACCCAAGGGTTTTCCCTCAGGAATTACCAAAAAATAAACACTTCCTCAAAGTACAACTAGTCGACCCTTTTGCTGCATCAACATACCTTTTTCCTCCCGAAGTTTACTTTGACAACCCGAACCCAAAAAGTTACTGCGAATATTGGAAAAGCAGGTAATAAGGTATATTATGATTTTATCCCTCAAATAATCAAAGGGGTACTCAATAAATAAAAAAGACAGTACTAAACCGAAAGATATAGAAAAGTCTTAGGCCCCTCTCACAGGAGCCCTAAGAATAGAAATCCTGAGTTAGGAATGTGTCTTGTCAGTGGCCAGTTTTGAGACTTTTACTCACATCTGGTAAATGCCATGGTGAGAGCAGTCTTAGGCCCCTCTCACAGGAGCCCTAAGAATAGAAGTCTAAGATGGAAATGTATTCTGAGAGTGGCCAGTTTGAGACTTTTACTCAACATCTGGTAAATGCCATGGTGAGAGCAGTCTTAGGCCCCTCTCACAGAGCCTAAGAATATAAATCATAAGCTGAAAGATTTTCTTGTTAGAGGCCAGTTTGAGATTTTACTCAACATCTGATGAATGCCATGGTGAGAGCAGTCTTAGGCCCCTCTCACAGAGCCCTAAGAGCCATAAATCATAAGTTGAAAGATTTTTCTTGTTAGTGGCCAGTTTTGAGACTTTTACTCCAACATCTGGTAAATGCCATGGTGAGAGCAGTCTTAGGCCCTCTCACAGAGCCCTAATAATGAATAAGATAGGAAAAAGAAAGATAAAGAAGAGGATATGCCCTCTCACGGAAGTTACGAGAAAAATATTTAGTCGCCTGAACTCTCGGACCCAGCACTAAAATATTCTTCATCAGATAATTTGAATCGTTATCAACAAAAGCGGTTTGAGATCCTTAACATGCCAACGTCCTAAGGTCTTTGCCATCCATGTCTTTAGCTCATAAACCAAGTTAGAATGAACCTAGAAACAATGCAAGGATTATAAATTTAGGAGCCAATTTTGCGGAATAGTTATTCGGAGCTGAAGAAGAGTTACGTTTTTCTTCCAAAGTCTATCACCGACATGAAATTTCAGCTCTGTTTTCTCAGAGTTATAGTGACAGAGCATTCGAATATAGAACCCGTGTAACTTTTTACGAACATCAACAAACAAATTTGGAGTTCTTGAATATCATCGATTCGCTGTGATTTATCAGTGATAGTAAGAATGTTATTTTCATTTCTGAAATTTTGCCATAAAATCTCCTGTAACAGGAATGTTTCTGCAAAATTTAAGAAGCTGGAGAATATTCAGTAACCTCATGTTTTGCTAATCTGATGGCTTGAGCAACTTTAAAGATAGATGAATCCATGTTTTATGATTATCATGAATATAACAGCGATGGATGTGACTATCACGCTATTAGCTCTTTCAGCAAAATTAACTTGAGGGGATATTTGGCATTATACCAAATCTTTTGAACTCGATAATCTGTCATTAACTTTTTTAAATTCTTTGCTAACAAATTGGCTTCCATTGTCCACAATAAAATTTGAGGCACACCATAGATAAGAAATACATTATTTTCAATGAATTTTTACGATATTTTCAGAGATAGCTTTAGACATTGGATGAACTAAGACATATTTTCGTAAAGCCAGTCTACGACGACCAAAACATATTGGTTACCATTTTGGACCTAGGATAGGACCTAACAAATCTGCCGAAACACATTGGAAAGGAAAATTTACATTTTGTAAGATCCCATATGACCCGCTCGAGGTAGAATTCGAACTTTTACAAGCAGCACAAACAGGACATTTCGTGAACTATACCTATAGACATCTTTGCGAATTTTTTTGGCTAGTAATATAATTCTAAGATACGAGAAAGGGTTTTGATACCCTAAATGGGCAGCAGTTTCGTTATCATGATAAAAACTTAAAATTTCTTGCCGATTGGCAGAAGGTACAACTATTTTTCCAATCAGTTAGATTACTAACTAGATTGTGGTGAAAAAAAGATATGTTTGTAGAATGTACCGTTTTCGACACGGAATGAGAAATAAGCTTCCAGGTTTTTGGATTTTCTGGATCATGGAAGTATACCATGCATCCGGCTGAAAAGTAGAGACATCGATAACGGAAATTTCAGCAACCGAACGAGACAAAGGCATCTGCCACTACATTTAAGGACCTTTCCGATGCTTAATGTAAGTCAAGCTGGAAAGTTTCACGGCCCATCTAGTCAAACGTCAGAAGGGTTAGATGAAGTTATGAAGATAGATAAGGGAGGCATGGTCAGTTTCAATCGTGAACTGGTTCCTTGATATAGCTTCGGAACTTTCTATACCAAAAATGACAGCTAACAGCTCCTTTTCAGTAACTGGTATTTACGCTGACAAGTAGTAAGAGTCTTACTTGCATAAGCTACAGGATGTACGACACCGTCACATTCTTGGTACAAAATAGCACCTACGCCCGTATCTGAGGCATCGCACTGAATCACAAAAGGCTTTGTGAAATCAGGACTAGCTAACACAGGAGCTGAAGTAAGACGAGATTTAATTTCTGAAAATGCTTCCTCCGCTTCTGGAGTCAAGTTATGGGTTGACCTTTCTTTCGACCATGAAGAAGATCAGATATGGGTGAACAAATGAAGAAAACTCTTTAATAATCGACGATACCAACTGACAGAGACCTATCAACCTTTTGATTTCAGTGGTATTTTTGGGATGGATAGTTAACGATAGCAGAAACTTTCCGGATCTGTCCTTAAGCCTTGTTGAGTCCACAACAAAACCTAGGTAAACAAGAGAGGTCTACAAAATTCACACTTATCCAAATTAACCGTGAGGGTTAGCATGTTTAAGTCGGCGAAACACCTCCTTCAAAGTTTTGACATGAAGATCAGAGCTAGGAGTGGCCACGATGATGTCATCAAGATAAACGAAACAAAATGGACAAAGATGGTCCAATAACGATATCCATCAAACGTGCCATAAGTTTCGGACTATTATCAAACCAAAGGGAGAGACAAGTGAACTCAAAGAGACCTCTACCATACACTGCAAAAGCGGTCTTGGGTCTAGACGACTCCCTCTACAGGAATTTGAAAGAAAGCCTTAGTCAAATCAATGGAGGTAAGATACCAGCATCCCGTAATTTGTTTAAGATACTATCGATCAGAGGCCTAGGATATGCATCATTGACTGTGACTGCATTAAGCTTCCGACCATCAAAACAAACCCGGAAATCTCAGAACGTTTCGGAACCAACCATAGTGGGCTACACCAGGGAGATTGGGAAGGTTGAATGACCTTGAGCTTCAACATCTCATCAATTTCCTTATTCAAATGCTCTTGCATGGTAGGGACAAAGGATATTGTCTTTGAACAATGGGCTTGGCATCACCAGTATCAATACGTGCGTCAACAATTGAGTGAGACCAAGTTTATCAGTAGGAGCTATAGACTTGAAAAGGTCAGTGACTTCCTGAAGTTCAGTTTTCATGAACACGTAGAAGTTCAAGAAAATGGCAGGATGTATTAGCAGTACAGATATTGGATTCACAGAATACGTTAAATTACTAAAGTTGGCTTGAATACGGAAGAGATGGAAAAATCCATTCCCAAGATAAGACTATGAGTCACGGAAGGAACAATAAAATTTTTCAAATCCTTAGTAACACCATTTAGAGAAATAGGGCCAAATATAGCCCAAAATCCGAGGGCTTACCATCAGCGTAGTGACATGGGCCATAGATTCATATTTGATAGGAGATTAAATTTTGCAGTAGACTAAACCCTGCACAGAACCAAAATACAAAATTACCCAGTTAGCAAAGGCAGAATTTTCGCCCAAAAAAATCGACATTAAGATAGGGACGATTATCATTACATTTTAACGAAAATAGGATTTATATTTACAGAAGATAAGAAATTTTTAACGGTAGATACCAATTTTGCCATTCCGAGGCAGAATTTTTCAATGTTCCTGTTTGCTTTGCTTTTGATATTTTGGATTTGGCTGGTTGGTTTTCTGGACCTTCGGTAAACTGACTGGTGACAACGCCCAGGTTTTCGCACTGTTTCCCGTTTTTGAACAACAGTTACGACAATTTTTGATTTAACGGTTTTTTTTCAAACCAAATCCATAACAAAATATGGACCTGGGTTTTCTCCCATTCACGATAAGTATGACCAGCCAAGTCACAATTCCAACATCGAGTGTTCGATAAGGCAGAATATTTGAACCAGGAATGTTCTTCCTAAAATTCAGGGGAGGGACGACAAGAAACGAAGTACCTGCTCCACAAAGGACTACTCAAATCGGGGTTCTAATAAACCAGTACACGACTAGGGGTGCTTATAACGATCAGCCCATAAACGAGATTCTTCCAATCTTTTGCACAAATCAGAAAGTTCAGTGACATTTTTTGGATCTTGTAAGGCCAAGGACGAAATGAAAAAGGTAACAAATTTCTACGAATTTTGGGGAACTCTAGTCTCTTCATCTGGTTTGTTAGATAAACGATTAAAAGACCTTCCATAGAAGAAATAAATAAAGCTACTCTTTCAGTAGAACCTTGGGTTCTTGAATTAATTCACGTTCTAAGTCTTCTTCGTAAAAATAAGGAAGGAAATCTTTTTTCAGTGCAATAACAATCTCATTTTCAATTTTGAAATTATTTTTTATTATTGACAAACCATATCAGGCAGAACCTTTAAACAAATCTAGAAGCTGAATGAATGAGTTCAGTTTTGAAACACCTCTCGCAATAATTCAACTTTTCCAAATGAATTAACTGATTCTTTCTGATTTGAACCCGTGAAAGAGATATTCCATTTATATGGAGCAACCGATCGATTATTCGAAAAAACATTAGCAACCACAGGAGGAAGATTGAGGGGGAGTCGAAGTACTTGGAGAAACTTTCAAATCAAAATCAGCTTCCAACTCCAACACCAGATACTGAATTTCTTTTCTAGCAATTTCTTCATCTAGATCATCAACAGAAAGTCTGGAGAAACGATTCGACAAATGAGCTAATCGACTTGAAATTCGGTTAAACGTCGGATCTTCCTTAGATCCGCCAAAACTAGATATGACTTGTTTCAAATCATCAATACTAGCTCTCAATTCGAGAACATCCGGTGCATGTTTGTATGGATTTATAAAACCCGCCCAAAACTACGATTAGCATTTTCCTGACTTAAAAGTCCTCTTAAAATTTTTCGTTTAGCATCTACATCCGGTAGGTTCTACTCCCCGAATTTTTTAGCTCATAAGTCAATTCATTTGTTTTCAAAATGATTAAATTCATGTTGGACTTGAAATCTCTCAATTTAAAATTCAACGATAATAGATAAAGCTGATACTTATGGAATACTCAAAAAAAAGTAAGCGATACGATAGCAAAGATAACGTACAATATAAAGCAATACGATAGAGATACAGCAAATTGGCGGTACGATAGAGATAATACGGTAAGATATAGGCAATACAATAGAGATATAGGCAATTTGGCTAACGATAAAAGGCAATTGGCAATACGATAAAAGGCAATACGGTACGATATAGGCAATTCAATAAGATATAGGCAACTCATTAACGATATAGGCAGTAAGAATCACAAAATATCAAAGCTTGATAATATATAAATATATATAAATATATATCCAAGTTCTCTTTGGATCAGATTTGTAAATGTTCTTTCAACAAAAAAAAATTTATTATGTCTTCCACCAAGCTAGGACAAGATACGAAAGAGAAAAAGAACAGTCAAGTTGTTCGAGCCCCTCGTTGGGTGCCAATTGTGCAAACACCCCTTACTTTTGAACCCCAGATTTTAAATTTTATGATTCAAATTTAACAAGGTGAAATCACTTTGCCGATAGGCTGCTCAGATGGATACAGTTAGGCCGTGATAGGTTCAAGTGTGACTTTTCCTAGTTAATCAAATTTGGCCACTGAAAAAAATTATACATTGATTAACTTGACTAGTTCAAGAGTTGGGCGCCAGACTTGCTAAAGACAAAAGTCAAAGATAAATAAAATTAAATAAATGTTACCTAGCTTGTATGGGAAGGCAAATAAATATGCAATAAATCAACTTAACAAATTTATTCCAGTTGGAATTAAAATTATTGAACAAGATATATAAAAAAATTAACAAATACTAGAAGAGTATTGAACTTCTCTTAAAAGAATGGAAAAATTACATAAAAAAAAACAGTATTTTTGACTCTGATCAAAATTCGAACATTTACACCTATAATTCCTCCAGTTGTTGGTGCCACGAATATACCTTCGGAGATCTTGAGCGAGATAGATGAAGGCTAGTTTCTTGAAGCTGGTCCCAGCGGTTCTAGGAGGAACTTGGTTTCAGCGGTTACGATGAAGATGGTCTTGGGTGGTTCGATAGTTGATTTCAGACCCCCTTATCGGCGTGAATTTAGTTGATCTTCACGGACCAGTGCTGATATTGATGTGCTGTAAGACCTCCCAGGCTACTAGTCCTTCCGTCTCCGTAGATGGGTTCCCTCCGTGGTATATATCATGCGAAGAAGATGATAGGAATCAAAATATGTACAAAAAGGGGAGAACGAAGGATATCCTTTGAACCTCAAGTTTTATGTTTCAAACTTTAATCGAGAGTCAAAAGATAGATGCAAATGATAGCATACAATAAAAATCTCAGTCTATATAAAAGACTGGAAAGTTACAGTGAAAGAACAAAGATAATAAATAGCAATCCAATCTGCTATTCTGGAGTTAAATTTATAAGTTAATTTTAATAATTTAAAAAAATATTTAAAAATTAACAAAATTTAAAACCAAACAAACGAACCTCACCCAAACGTTATGTTCAAATTCAGTTAAGTTTTGAAACAAGTAAGTTTTGATAAGGTGAATTTATGTACCAGAAGGGTAAAAAAATTTAATAAGGAATGGTATTCCAAAAGAAATATAAAAATTTCCTTGAAATTTTACCAGAGAAAAATATAGATTTCAAAGCAAAGTACTATAAAATTGCCAGAGAAAAATCTACTATTTTAGAAGCAAATCCAAGGGAAAATATAGCGTTATAGCAAAATACTCTAGTAAGCTACAAAAAATATAGGGTTTCTGAACCAAGATAATAATCAGAGTAAAAGTATACTCTTCAGCCAAGATGAGAAGAGAGACACACGTCTTTCAGTGAGCACGACTCTCTTAGATGGAGATAAAGTGAAATAATTCTTTTTATTGAAGAATTTCCAGAGATAAACCGAAGGGAGACCACACGTCTTTCAGTGGGCACAACTCTCTTTGGAAAGATAATGTTAAATAATTCTTTTAATTGAAGAATTTTTAAAGATAACTGGAGAGGAGACCTCACGTCTTTCAGTGGGCACAACTCTCTTAGATAAAGATAATTTTGAAATAGGGCGGCAATTCCCTTTTCAAATCGATAAACAGGTAATTCTCAAAATTTTGTGAATCTCCCTGCTCTTGGCGACAATGTAGTAACTGAAGTGACTTGACTCTGCAACGATCAAAAATCAAATAAGCTACACTGGGAATTGAATGGAGTAATAGATATAAGAAATTTATTTAACGGAAATCAACTTTATGCTGGAGGCATATATGGAATCGAATCGAGTGTTCTGAGACCGTTGGGCGAGGTACAACTCTCTCTGTAAGCAATTCTTTCTCAGAGAAAAGAAAATTACTCTCATAAACATATAGTTATGAAATAAAGAAAATTGCTTACCAGAGAGCCGTCCTATTAGTCACTCCAAACTTTGTCCCAGAACAATCAAATACGCCCTTCCTTCAATTGGAATCTTGGAACAATCCACTGGTTGTGTGAGGTAAAAATAAGCTCTAGTCCATTCAAATTACCAATTAACTGGTACCTAAAAAATGCAAAAGCGTAGAACTGACTTCCAATGAAAAAAATCAGTTCCCAATATTCGGAACAGATGTTACGTTAGCCACAATATGTAGTATGAATGATTTGTCAAAATGGCCGAAATATCTATATTTAACCTTCAAAAATTACCATGCGGTATATCCAAGAATTCTAATATTACAAGCCTAAGGAAAAAGAAGAAAATGCTAATCAGCTACAACATTAATTGAAAGATAAAGAAATAATATTACTCAATTAAACTCTAGCAGTGAAACTTATTCAACTTATAGACCTTACCAAAATCAATTCACTCAGTCCATCTGCCTATCTTGACGTTCAAATCAAGAAGAGATCGATTATTCCTTCGGTTCGAACAAATCACCAATTCTACCTGGGTTTTTTCACAAACTGTTCTTGGTTTTTCTCTATTGAAAAACACTTGGAAAAAACACAGCTTGACGACATGAATACAACTGTCACGATACCATTTTCACGAGACGACAACAAAGGCGGCCTCTTCACGACCTGAGCAGTGACTACTGACCCGTTCCACCGTAAAGATAATCGGAAATGTTATGAGAAATTGGTTATGTATAAGGATGTAACGAAAAATTCGTTACACAGAGACAAAATTATTTTTGAGGAAATTTCCTCTAACTGCTAAAATTTCTGAATGAGTTCATCAGTGTCATTGTGTGTGTATAATACGACACTGAGATTGAAGATGTACCGCCAAATACCCATCATAATTCACTGTTTTGTAAAATGGTTAAATTCGGTCCCAACTTGATCAAATCTGGTTCGACCAAATCGAAATACAAATCAGCCCTAATTATCATATCTAGTTCAGCAGGAATATTATAACCAATATCAGCAAGATCAATATTATAGGGAATACTGAATTTGGAAGTGTCAATTGAAAGCTGAGGGAGTTCACATGTTATTTCATTCAAAATACCATATGCTACTGAAAACCTCTCTTTATGAACATTTGACCTCTTTGATTCTGAAATTCATGACATAAATCTGGAGGTAGACTATCATCCCAGTTCAATTTGCGACTCCAGGCGCTTTTCATTAATATTTTTCGAACCACTATAATTGGACCTATTGTCAGGGGTATATTTTCATCGAATGTGAGTGAAACCACAAACCTTGAAATTATCTGATGAAGGTTGCCAAGAGATTCCTTATTTATATATATCTGTCTCTCTGTAGTTCAACATCTTCAGGTGTTTCAAAGGAACTTTGAGATTCATCATCCGATGACCTCTGAATGAGTGATTCGGAAAGAATCCTGGGCCTCAAGAAAATCAACAGCATTGGATATCCACTTATGAAATTTGAAACCTGCGGAGGCTAACAAATCTATCAGTTCGTTACGCAACTGTCCCAGTTCCTGGGAAAATTAGCTTCTGCAAGAATATCATCCACATAGCACTGTTTCAGCAAGAATCAGTGTATGCTTGTGGGTGAGATATATTTAAATCATTCGCTAGCTGAACCAAATATCTTGTAGAAGAAACTGAGCACAGTTCGTACCATACGTAACTGTTTGGAGTTATGTACTCCCCAATTAATTTTCTGGATGATCGCGCCATAAAATATTGTGTAAATGTCTATGATCCGAAACATGAGTCCCAATTTGTGATATCCCTGGATTCTTCAAATCAACTTTCGAAGTTTTGACACATTTTTATTGTATCTCTGGTCACAAACGTAGTTTGCAAAGCTGAATCCAACAACCCTCCTACTTCTATTCTTTCACCATTTTCTGAAAATAAAATCACCTCTGCTGTGGCTAACAATACCTGATTTCTAGTGGAAGAAATCATGCAATATTGTTGACCATTTCTTGTATAAGTACATGCTAATGTTTGGGAATAGAGGAGATTCCTGAGTATGAGTAAGATTTTGAAACTGAAAAGACCTTTGGAAATGTGGTTTTTGAGTTTGAGAGTTAGTAGATCCTTGCATTTGAAAATAAGACTGATGAGGTCCTTCTTTATTGAACTTTCGTACATGTGAAATATTTGGAGTGTTATTTTCATGTAAAAGAGTATTATGTTCTGCTGAACAAATCCTACACCTATCCGTTGTGCATCGTGAAACCGAATGCTTAGCAAAATAATTGAAACATAACTTTCCCTTTGAGATGAAGTTCTTTCTGAAGTTGATTCTCAATTAAATTTCGTGTATTCATATATCTAATGGCCCAGTGCCTTGCAATAAATACACTTCCGTCCGTTACCACCTTGACTATCAGTTCTAGTGACCATATGGGAATGAATAATCGATGTTTGCTTATTGAAGTATTTCGATTTCTGTTCTGATCTCTTTTTCATTTCATTGATTTGAGCAGATGATTCCCATGCTGTAATTCTTTTGATGAAAAAATCTAAAAATCCATTAAGAGTCGGCAAATCCTTCTGATCCCTATCAAGTTTGAAGTCATTCCTCAAATTTCTGTCGAACTTACTACAGAAAATATGAATCAATAATAAATCCTTAGAACGTATAACTTTCACCCCTCGTGCTTCCAAAGCGCTGATATGTTGTCTAGCTAGACTATTGAAATCACGAAGTCCATTCAATCGATTTGTTGAAAATATGAACAGGATGTTCATAACATCAGATGTGGAATCATCTGCGACTGAAAGATAAACTTTAGTCACTATCTTCCATCGTCAAAGTAGCTTCCATCAACCCAATATGATAATTTATTGTTGGCATTTTTTTATCATATTGAGTTTCCAACAGATCCAGAGCCTTGCTATAGTTGGCATCAGAAATATTTGATTTAGAAATTAGAGGAGGCGGTTCTATTTTCGAACATTATTTCAAGTATACAAATTTCAGAGATTTTGCTGATGAATTATCGTTATGAACAGAAGCCGTGAATAAATGTATGAATGTACGCCATTCTCCATAATTTCCATCAAAGTTGGAATATTCAGATTGGAAGTTTAACTTCAGAAGTTGGTTGAAGGGTTTGTGAATTCATTTCAAAATAATCGAATGATGCAAATGTTTTCCGGCATTGGCAGAATCTATAGTATGTTTCAAATCAGGATTTCATTTTACTATGAAGAGGAATATACTGATTTACTATCTTGCCTATCTTCAAACTGCAATTCAATTAAATCATCATAATTTCCATCGATATAATCTTCTATTTCTTTCTGAACTGTATCATGGTCATCAGCTGCGAATATGCTACTACTCTACAGTTGTAAGGGGAATTACAACGCGCACCTTCCTTGTCAGGTGGCCCCCACCTACTAAACGCGCCCGATGTTGCTTGGCTCAGATATCGATGAGACTCTCGTCAACTTGACCAGCCACCGGTGCCCATTGGACATCTATAACTGAATCAGGTGTTGAGATCTCGTCTAAAATGAATGAATGTACTCACTCATTAATTAATCAGTGTTATTACTTTATAGTTAAAAAGCTGTCTTTATCGAAATATTTTTACTATGGAAACTGACGATGTTTACTTTTGAGAAATTATATATTTCATTTGATTTCCCATGTTTTTGCAGGAGTAAAACTGGGTTTGGGCGGTTTGCATAGTTGACACACTTCCCTATATATGTAATTATCATTAATATCTCCTGATTTTTTAGGTTTTCCTCTGAACTTGAGAATACCCTTGATGAACATAGTAGATATTTTGCTTCTCCAAAATTGGCTCCGAGTGAAGTTTTCTCCCAGAAGTGCTTTCCCCAGAAAAATGGAAATACTAATGAATAATGAAGGAGTCGAGAGCACACACCTAAAAAAGTATAGTGCTAAAAGTCGATTGAGTATTGTTCTGAGTTGTTACAGAAACTTCATTTTGATGTAGAAATGTCATTTTGAAGTGACACTTGACACTTTCACAACAATGTTTTTTATTGTGGTGTAACTGAAAGTTTTATAATCATTGTGGCGTTTAAAACTGCGAAAATATAAAAAAAAATCCCAAAAATTACAATTTATTGGTAAAACCAAAAACAAAATATTTTTTTCTAAGCTGAACACTTTTTTAGTTTTTTTCTCGTGCAGTGAAATATCCAAGAAATGGTTTTATGCATTTGGAAGATCGGATGAGAATATTTCGTGCACCAAAAATCGATTCATCTACTCGGATCATTTCTGTTCACAAGATGAATTTCATGGTAAATGGAACATGGACGTAATAATCAGTGAGGAAAATGAATGAATCCTCACCTCAGAATTGATAAAGGCATTAATCTCCTAGGTTTCTTTTGATTCTTTATTGCCAATCAAAAAAAAAGGCACAAGTTGTACTTCTGACTGAGACACATGTACCAGAGCAAAACTATACAAAGAAACATTATCTTGCTAATGACTCTACGGAAAGTGAATATAGTTTTTCTCGAAAAAAAAAAAAAGATTTGAAGTTGAACACAATTATAAGTGAGTATTTCTATGCTTATTTTCTGACAATTTATAATTATCATGTCCTTCCAGTTATTAGACCACGGGTGTGTAGTAATGATCTGCTCATTACACCCTTTTTTTGAAATTTTGTTTGATTTATTCTAGTATATGTATTATAATATGGAATGTAAACTATTAAGAAAATAAAATTGAAGACTTTGGAGTTCTTCATTTTCTTATATATTTCACTTCACATGGCTTTCTTGTTCGATATACAATATTGTTATTTGACTATATTCCTTGCTCATTGTTCTTTCTATCTATATTAGAACTTTTATGGGTAATGGGATTTTAAGAACTCCAGATTTAACTGATATCCTTCAAGATATAAGTATTGCACCTGATAACATGAATATGTCCTGACACTTTCTCTGGATGCCAAAATGTATCTGATGCGATCTTGTCATTTCATGATATTTTTTAAGTGTTTAATAATTTATAGAAAAGTGTGTTAATGTGAATCAAAATTCCATTACTTGTAAATTGGACAGAGTTCTCATCCACAGCATAAAATATGTGAATTATAGAATAAACATTCTGTTGGATCCAATGGTTTTTTATTCGAATATCCAGAAGCTGATTTAATTTGAAAATATGAACAGGATGTTAATAAAATTACGAAGAATTATCTGCGACTAGAAGGTAAACTTTTGTGACTTTCTTCCATCATTCAATATGTTTCTTCGTAAATTTTTACGGGTATAATGTGTTCTTGGACCTCGAAAGGTCCGAATTCACGACGTTTCGGCAACGTTTTGCCATCTTCAGGTGATGTCTAGAAATTCGATTGTTTCGAACTCGACTGATGTTTTCGTGTTGTGCTCCTCAATTTCTAATGGTGCTAAGTCTATTGCGCACGATCGGTTTCCTTCGTTCGTGTAGGGCCGGAAGAGGTCGTTGTTGCCCGTTCGCCACTGGTGATACTATTGTGCATAATCGTCACGATCGGTCTCCCTTGTTCGTGCCTTGCTTTGTGAAGGGTCGAAAGATGTCGCTGTTGGATGCGCCGTTGCCAGATTGCCATGGGTGTTGCTGGATAAACTCTCTGCTGGAAGTGTTGATGTTCTATTCTCGTTGATATTTTGTTGTTGATTTATTCGTCGTTGAGTCAAGATAGATCTCCATATGGTCGGTAGTCTTTGACTGTCATCCCTTTTGTTCGAATTAGGTGGTTTCGATTTCGATGACTTCTTTCGTTGTTCTTGAGTGGAAATTCTCATCACTTGCCAATGTCCGAGTCTCACTAAAGTTCATGCTGTGTCCTGTTATTAGTACATGTTGAGATGGTGACGATGTGGTCTCCTTGTTTCGTATAACAATCTAGTGATTTTCTTTGCGGATATTGATTATTCAGTTTGTTTGGCCTATGTACGTATTTTTACAATTTTCACATGGTACTCCTCGGCACTTTAGTGGTACAGGGTCCTGAGGGTAGATCTAATTGTACGGTGCGTTGTAAGAATATTGTATTGGTGAAGAATTCTGCTGATCCTGTACGTTGAACTTTTTACGTATGGTAAGAATGTTTTGCCAATCGGTGGTTCCTGAACCTCTCCTTGTTTCTCTTTGACTCTAGATGCTGCTTCGATAGTTCGCTTGGAGTATCCATTCATATGTAGGGTCGTTTCGATGTTATCCAACTCTTCTTTTATGTGGTCGTTGTCCGCCAATCTTCTTGATCGAGTTATTAGTGTCTTTGCCACTAAGTGAATTTGTTGTGGATGGATGGATGGCTAAAAATTTGCGTTGAGGTTTCGATTGTTGTGAGTTTTCTGCGATATACTGTATGACGTCTAAAAAGACCAGTTTGTTTCCTTCTTCTGCTTCCATAGTGAATTTTATCTGCGGATGAATTTCATTAAGTTGGTTAAAGAATGTTGATAGTTCCTGATGTCCATGTGGCCAAATCACAAGGATGTCATCAACATATCTCAGCCAAAGTTATGGTTTCAAGCTCGACGTTGTGAATGCTTTTGTTTCAACTTCTTCCATGAAAAGGTTTGCGATGACTGGTGACAGTGGTGATGCCATTGGTGCTTCCTCTACTTGTCTGTATCGTTGGTTATTATAAATGAAATGGGTATTTTGTAAGTGATTATGTTTACCTTGTACTTGTTTCTGATTAGTTCCAGAGTTTCTTGAGTAGGTACCAATGTGAATAAAGATGTAACGTCGAAGCTTACTAGGATGTCATCTGGTTGGATGGTCTGTGACTTCAAAATTGCTATCAAGTGATCCACACGTATGATTTGATGATCTCTGCATGAGATTGCAATGCTTTAGCAAGGTATCTCGCAAGTTGATGTTCGGGTAATCCTATAGAACTGACAATCGGCCTAGATCTTGGGAAGGCAATAGGTTTGGGACATTCTGATGATTTCTCTCTTGGGATGAGTTGTTCTCTGGTTTCCATAGCGATAGGTGACTTTCTGACTATGTTTCTGGTTGTCTCTTCCAGGTAGGTTGTTGGGTCTGTCAATATTTTCTTGTAGGCAGCTAGATTCATAGTGGCTCTCAGACTATGCGGTACGCGGAAATGTCAAATTATATTTTTTGAATCAATAGCATTTCGCACCTTCGATGATGTGCAATATTTTCAAGCCAACCACAAAATTGAGTTTCTATCATGATGTGTTATGATTGACAGAAAAAATTGGATTTTGTCATTTCCCGCTCGGCATACTTTGCTAAATTAAAACCCTTTACATAGAATGGAGCGCAGAGTCTCATATAATATCGATGTATGCCAGTCGGGCAACTGAGCCACTCCTACTGAGAAGGAATCTTTCATTCAGAATCCTATCGAAGTAGGAGAAATGTATGGAGTGTTTCTTTCTGTCACTAAATGCC
This sequence comes from Gonioctena quinquepunctata, assembly GCA_018342105.1. Classification (NCBI taxonomy): domain Eukaryota; kingdom Metazoa; phylum Arthropoda; class Insecta; order Coleoptera; family Chrysomelidae; genus Gonioctena; species Gonioctena quinquepunctata. Next base: position 119,490 of record JAFIRS010003330.1, on the reverse strand, counting down.
GCCGGTTAAAAGTTATCTTTTCCGACGTACCTAAAGATGTTTCAAGCTTGATGGTGATTTTATTTATGTTGTGTCTCGCTTCGGCCAGAGCTCTCCGGATCTCTGGCTGGTGACTACTCCGTACTGATAAGGGCCAAGAAGCCTGAAACCGGTATGCGGATTGTTAGGCGGACACGACATAAATTAAACATAATCGAGCTTATCAGAAAGGAACATTTGCGAACAATATCCATTAATATGTCAGGTGAATATCATTCAACGTTCTGCGTGATATTTGCTAGGAAAGTAGTTGTTTTACGCCTGTGGTCTACCAATTGTGCTTCAATTTATATTGAATCCTCTTGTGAAGACGACTTTGTGTACTTTATGCACTTCATTTCTCAATATCAATGTGCTTCCAATTTCTTTTATAATTGGATTAAAGGTTCAACATTACCGCTACCCACCACTAGATAATAAGCAGGCCAATTTCATCGAGTATCCTATTTTTTCAATGTACAATATTGTTTGATCGATCACCACACACTTTTGATTTCAAAAAGCCCCATAAAAGTAATCAAGATGGGTCATACCGGGATACCGAGGTATTGCAATTCCCTTCGAATGAATGATTTTTCATTTTATATGAATAATGCGGTGGAGATCCATCCACCAAATAGACCTGTAGATATCATTTGAATAATTACCGTTTGAAGAAAGTATTTTTAATATCTATATAAACATCACTGTTAACTGTGTCTTCAAAAAAATATTGCCAATAATTTGATCAATAATGATACCAGTCCGAACGAACCTATTGAGGAAATTGTGTGCGGGGCTCCATGATCCAATGAGGACTTTCATACTCCAATATTCACATTTCGAAAGGTTTACCGTATATTAATTGAAATGTGGCTTCATAGAACATTCTGTGAACGTATGTACTGTGAATCAGATTTCGACAAGTATTTGTCAAAAAAGTATCATGGTGATATGTGCTGAACAAACACAAACAATGAAATGAAGTTGAATGAATGAAGAAATCGTGAGTAACAAAGAGACAGTATTTGCAATTCACTTTATAGTTTCTCCACATATTTCTTCAGTGTCTTTGATATGATCAATAGTTGCATTTTAAACGTTGGGTGAGAATAATTTAGATATCCGCGATTGATTTTGAGGTGGGTATAATTTTGCAATACAAAATATAAAAACATAGATCAGTTTCAACTTTCTATAGAGATATCAAAGAATTCCTCAACTGAGTTTACAATACCAACAGAATTCGATACTTCCATAATTATTGTTTTCACTTAATAATGCATCAAATTAAAAAAATCTTTCTACGGAATAGAGAATCAAAATACACGAGGTGCCGCACTACGCCCTTCTGAATTATGGTTTTCGGAAGAATATAATTCAATTTCCAATAAAAATTGACCCTTTTCAGATTTTTCGCTAAACGTTCATAATTACGCTTAACAAACAATTATCGAAGATCATTATCTATGAAAGAAGTCATCAAAACGCAGCCGTGCATCTCGCTGCCATCATTTTACGCTTCACCTAATTCAATTGCTAGTTTGTTTGGCGCCGACTCTAAATCAGTTACTTACATTAGTTTAGGAGCTCAATTATCATTTAGACTAAGAAGGTTTATTTTATTTTTTGCTTTTCAGTTGATTTTTTCGTCGGTTTAATTTTTTGTTAAAAAGTTTTTATTTTTTACTTTTCAGTTCCGTATCTCGTCGGTTTCATTTTTTGTTAAAAATTTTTATTTTTCTATTTTTTGTGGCTAAAATCTACCAATTATTACCTACTTGTTTTTTTATTACTTCCAAAATACTTACTTACCCACCTTACTTCAACTATTACCAGTTAAATAATATGATTATCTACTTTTACTATTTGTTGTAATATAAATTATTTTCGTTGTTCTGGTTAATTCATTTCATTACTTTGTATATCATTCCATTCTCTCACAAAATATACTGATTTTGACGGAACAAGAATAATGTCAGTAGCGATCTGTCATTGTCAATTACGTATGTGTGTGCTAATGTTCACTAGTGAAAAATCAATTATCCCCTATTTTGCTACCCGTAAGGGTGGCTAATTTCTGTCGGAATCCAAATATAAGGTATATCCTATCTATTAAAAAAAGAATCATCCAAATCGAAGAACCCAGTACAAAGTTATGCCTGATAGAATCGGTTAACGGACCAGAATTCAGAGGGTGAGTGATCAATATCCTTCATTTCGCCACCCTTAGGGGTGGATTTCATCATTTGAATCCAAATGGGACCAAATTCGAAGTACACCCTATCCACTGAAGAAAGAATTATCGGAATCGGATGCCTCAGTAAAAAGTTATGCGTGATCGTACATAAAAAAACATGATGGAGAAACATAAAATATATGGGTCGAATAGAGAACCTCATCCTTTTTGGTGTTTTTGGTGTCGTCGGTTAAAAATACACGGGGTGCCGCACTACGCCCTTCCGAATTATGGTTTTCGGAAGAATATAATTCAATTTCCAATGAAAATTGACCCTTTTCAGATTTTTCGCTAAACGTTCATAATTACGCTTAAAAAAATATAGTTTAAAAAACTAAAGAACACGCTTTTGTAGCGATATGAACTGAATAGTTAAAATAATAAGAATGAGGTCATTTACCAAAAAATTTACGTAAAAGTAAGTAGAGAGTATCCCACGCTTTTTCACATTGAAGTTAATTTTTTGGTCGATGACTTTATTCTTATTACTTTACTTTTTTCAGTTTATATTACTACAAAAACGTGTTTTCCTATAATATAAAAAAATCCATGGTTCTATCAAGAGACATCACTTTCAAATTGGTATATAATTTTTGGGGACATTTCCAAGAAATTATCATGTTGGCCAATTCAACCAGATCTATTTTGATATCAATTATCTTGGAAATTGCAATTCTGATTACTTCATTTTCCATATTTTATTATAGTTTTATACTTCACCGTAGATTCACCAGAAGCATCAATTGCTGCTAGAGCGGCTGCGTCTGAATGAAAAAATCATTTTTTTTCACTTGACGCCGTCTTCAGTGGACAAGTAATGTAATCGTGTGAAAACAAAAATCGAGATATCGACGAAAATATTCGTTTTGAGGTCCCCCGAGACGCATGAGACCGTTTCCAGAGTCCGTCTGTCTGTAATTTTCCATGACAACTGCCGAATCGTTTGACCAATCAAGCTGAAATTTGGTATGAAGATTCAGTTTCTGCCACGAATGCGATCATTAGTTTTTTGACTGCCATCTGTCAAACGGAAGTGTCACTATTAAAAAATGGGAGAAACTATAGCACACGGAACTTGACTTGCAATATGTCATTTGAAAGCCCTTGAAAATTGAAAAACTGTATCCGAAACAGTCAAAATTATTTTTCCAACTGACATGTCGAAAATAAAAAATGCCGAAGTTATAAACTTTGCCATTCACTTATTCAAAATCCATCCGACGGATGAGGACTAATAGTCCATGATCCCAGTACGTCATGTCAGCAAAGCTGAAATTTTGTAGTTATGTAGTTAAGAACTTAGGCGTACTTGCTAGCTTGGAAGCGGGGCCTTTCCACAGGTAGCAGGTAAAGAAGGTACATAAAAGCCTCACTCACTTGCGTAAAAGTATTGTAATATTTTGACACTTAATATACCGAGATATTCGAGAAGTGTAAGGCGCCAGATTTGAGAGATTCAAGCTCTGGATCTCGAAAAAAAGCGAGGGTTCAAATCCCATCACTGATGTTTTTTTCCCTTCGAAATTGAAATTTTTTTATTTTTATTTGAATATTCGTCCCAGAACAAATCATTTCTCAAATTTGAAGGACAAAAATAAAAAAACCGTGAATTGGTGGCGTTCGAACCCACGCTCCATTTCGACATCCAGAGCTTAATCTCTTGAATCTGGCGCCTTAAACCGCTCGGCTATCTCCGTTCATCAAGTGTCAAGTGGTTTTTATGTACATTTTTACCAGTTACCTGTAAAGAAGCCCCGCTTCCAAGCTAGCAAGTGCGTATACGTTCTTAACTACATATAACACTATTCGTACCCATCCCATTTTCCTCAAAATTATATCCTAAATACACTACCCTCAACGGAGAAAATATTTCACTTATTCATTATCAACATCCAATATTTTGTATTATCATTTTGATTTATCAACTATCACTCAAGTTTTGCTTCCGTGGTTTGATCAGATAACAAGACCGCAAATCGCACTCAGAATTTCCAGCTAAAATACTTTCTCGAAAATAAAAAAAAAAGAGCGATGAAACCTTCAGCACATATGATAAATTCAGCATCGACCAGTGCGGTCAATTTTGCAAATATCAACGTGCAAATTACATCTACGACAGAATAGCCAATGAAAATAATTTTTGAATTCGAAGCTATTAAAATTACTTAAGACTGAGAAACTGAGGAATTTAGTGATTATTAAATAGTTTTTCAAATCAGTTGACAATTGTGGAATCGATTCGGAGTTATATGATTATTCCAATAATACCAAACTCTATAACAGGTGTTGTCGTACCTTGGAAACGAAACATTCAAGAGCATATACTTGAAAGAGATAATCTTGTTATATTCCAACGAAGAATATGGTGGTAACTTTCTTATCCATATTCCACCATAAAACTTGTAAATTCAAGTTTAAATTTACTATACAATATTTCCCTGAATTCTGAAAATTTATAATGGGATATCGTTAATTTTCCACTTCTTACTCTCGTAAATAAGTTAAATTTTTTGTGTTCATAGAGACTTTCGCTGGGTAAAATCCAGGAAAAAAAAGGAATGTGACCTGTCGTTCCCATAATAATGCTACCTGGCTCAATTGACCATTTTCACCTATCAGAATAGATAAAAATAATGACTCTCATTCTCAGGAAAGAGAAAAAATATGCAGTCTTCTTTCTAATGAACATTAAGACACTACGGCATAGAGACGTATATTATAAACAAAATTGACCTCTAAAGAGAAATTTGTAGAATTTTAGGGAACAAAAAACTTTCAACCACATCACATCAACAACTGAATCGGTGATCATCCTCAGAATCTCCAAGACTAATGGTCCGCTTGCTTAAACTTTGTTGCCACTGATTAATCTTTGTTTCAGGACGAGGGATGGAAACTGAACAGAACAAATTACTATCAAGAAGGCTGGCTCGCTACCAGCAACGTAAGAGGGATAGTGGGAGTGACCTTTACAACGAGCCATTGCAAGAAGAACGTTGAGTACCCTCTTCGCACAAATTACAATCTGAGGGGCCATAGATCGGAGGTAATTTATTATCTGCAGATTTTCATTGTGACTAATTGTGATACTAAGGGCTCTATCGCGCACTTCTCTTTGTATCTGTATACGGTGCTGAAACAGAATAAGAGTGATGCGGGCTTCGCCTTACTGATGGTTGTATACCATAAGAGGAAGTATCTTTTCTATAATTAACATTTCAGGATAATAATATACATATATGTATATGATGATGATATATGATATATATATATATATATATATATATATATATATATATATAGGAAAGATAGTTGCTGACTAGTAGGTAAAAATTATTATTGGGGTATATATATATATATATATATATAGAAGATATGTTGCTGTTATATGCAGCAAAAGAGAAAGTGTACTCTTTAAAGTTTGTCCAAGCTTTCGGAATGTTTTATTTCCATCTTCAGGGATAATCTTTGTTGAGATTAGTTTCTATGTTGTTTATGAATGTACTTTACATGAAGAACATTCATAAACAACATAGAAACTAATCTCAACAAAGATTATCCCTGAAGATGGAAATAAAACATTCCGAAAGCTTGGACAAACTTTAAAGAGTACACTTTTTCGTTTGCTGCATACCCCAATAATCAATTTGTTTATATATATATATATATATATATATATATTTACAGAGTGTAATCTAACCTTTTGCACACCCGTGAATGACGAGTGTTCAATGCCATTTTCCAGCATGCTGCCAAGCGTAACTCCATTAATATAGGCGTCTAGCTCTAACTCATTATCATCTTCCGATGGTATTGATTCTCTAGACTATCGACAATAAATAGATTTTTTCCTGGAGTACATAATTTGATAGTCATTGCGCATCCTAAAACGCTGAAGTCTTGGTGAGAGATCATCGATATTTTTTGTTTTGAAAACGTGCAAAAGTGGTTTGGGGTAAGTTTCGATTGTATATTATTTCCCAATTGGAAAACAGTTCAGTCATTCATTTGCCAAGGACAGAGTGAGCGCTTCACGCTCGATATTTGCATATTTTTTTCAGCAGTAGTCAGTGTTCGATATATACATATGACAATAGATTTTTCCCCTCTTTTTCTTCTGTGAGTAAAATAGATTCTAAACTTCAAATTGAAGAATCACATGAAAAAAATGTGGGTGTAGTCGAATCCCATTGTCCTATTGTTAAACAGGGTGGAAAATTATTTTTTTCCACTGGAGTTCATTGTCCTGGATCCCATATAAAAACATTTTTGGAGCCAATAATATTTGTAATGGGTGCCATGATTTTACTCCTGTTTGGAGTACACTTTGCTAGAAACATCACCATACCCATGAAACGTTGTATTTTTTTACGTTTGTAGGTGCTTCTATCTCGTTTATGGCTTCTATCGTATTTGGATCAAGAGCTATACCCTCATTTGATAGCACAAAGTCTGAAAAAATAGCTTTCTGCTTACAAAATTCCGTTTCACTTTTATTGAGGGTAATATAAAAATTCTTGACTTTCTCAAAAACCGTTTTCAAGCATCCGTCGTGTTCTGATTCGTTTTTTTCCCAGATAAACATCTCGACCATATCAACTATGCAATTTTCCGTACCTTCGAGTATCTAAGACATCTTTTTCTGGAATTCCCCTGGTGCTGAAGTGATTCCAATTGGAAGTTTCCGAAATTTGAATTTTCCAAATAGGGCTTTAAATGTGGTATAGTCTTGAGATTCGTCAGCCAGATTGAGTTGCCATGATGTCTACTAGTGATAATTAAATGTTCGGTATTGGATGGAATTCATGCTTTTTTTCAATCTGGACAAATCCACACAGATGCGTACAACGCCACTTTTTTATACTAACCACCATTGAGGCACACCATCTGTGGATTGTTTTACTAGGATGATACCTCCTTCTTTCTGCATGTCATCTAAAGCTCCGTTCACTGGAGCTTTGAGAGAAATTGCATTTTATATTATTTCCATTTTATACTGCTCTTCTATATTACCTGGTCCCTTAAGAAGGAAGGGGTACTCCTCGAACCAATTCTCATCCGAATCAATGGCATAAATACATTTCATTCGGTTCATATTTTGGCAAACTTTCCTGCTCATGAACGGGATTTCAATATCTTTCGAGACAAATACAATTTCAACTATATCCCTGTTTTTGTACTTTTTTATCTTTGATATACCTAGAGGTTGTTCTGCTATCATATCCTTCAGCACATTCAGAGGCAACATTGTGATGTCAGCTGCTTTGTCAAGTTTGAATGTGATGGGATCAAGAGTTTTTTTTCTCACAAGTCCCTTGTAGCTTATGTGTCTATGCATGACAATCATCCTTTGCTTTGATTTCATGAATATAACATTTCTCATAATCTTTCTCGGACTCGGATTCTTCCTGTACAGCTTGCACATATCTATTCTTTGATTTTTCCTTTCGATAGCACATTCTGTAGTGTCCTTCAAATTCACAGAAACCACATTCAGCATTTTTAGCTGGCCAATTGGTCAACTTTTCATGCCAATAACAACCATACCTAGTACAGTTTTTATGACTTTACGTTTTTCTTTTGCAACTTCGAGGTTTCATGGGTTTTGTTATTTTGAATGACTGGTTTTTATTTATTGCTGAAATATTGGGTTCAAGAAGATCTTGTTTTTGTCGTAACAATTCTGTTTACGCCTACATTACATATTTTGTCTCGCGAGCCTAAGCGTCATCTAATCAGTTAGCCTTAAGTTATTTTGTAACGACTCTCATTCATTTACGCTGTAACTACAGTACGGAAAGTCACGCTTGATTCTCAGTAAAGTTTTCGTCTCATAGTCTCATTTTATACCAGAAAAAAGTGCATAATAGCATACAAGTATACACAACATTGGTCCTTCGAGCCGGATTACGAATTATAACTTTGTTAATCAATCATGATTGAATTGACAAACCTGTGTCAAGCGAATACACACCTTCGAGTAATTCAGACCTTCGAGTAAGTGAGCTTGTTCATTTTAACCTACCCCTTTTCATTTGCTTCATAATTTACATCTGAGCCACATGTTCAATTCATACATCACTTTCAGAATTTATTCCATTAGTTCATTTCGAAATTCAGTGAAGTTCCATGAGGGCAATTCGTTTCATTGCATTGAAATTTGCATATTACTTCATTACAAATTGTCACGTTACCATGTCAGAGAAAGTCAAAAATTCCGAAGAATTGCGGAGGAAGAAAAATCTGAAAAAAAAATCGTTTTAGACGAGGAAGAATCATTTGGCGTTTAGAACTGTTCATTGATTTTCTTTCGAAATGCAAGGCAGAGAATAAAATAAATTTAACAGAACTGAAAAGTGTGCAGTATATATTATTTGTCTGATGATCCTCAAGTTGATTTGAACGCATGTCAAGAATTCGAAGATTTATATTTCACTACAGTTTTCAGAAGACTTCATCACAAGTAAAATACATATTCTATTTCAATTCACAAATTCCACAACAGGGCAGTTCGGGTAATAACACGGGAATCAATGTTAAACTTCCAATTATCAATCTTCCGACTTCTTCAGGGGAAGTGGCTTGAATATCGGGACACATTTGATTCATCGATCAACAAAAATAGCATCATCAATGAAATTCAATGTTTTCATTACCTGAGGGCATATTTGGAGAGATAGGCATCAAAATCAATATCCTCATTGGAAATTTCCTCAGATAATTTCAGAGTTGCTTGGGATTTGTTATGCAAAAGGTTAAATCATAAAGGCCTATCAATACATAATCACACCAAAGAACTTTTGAGCATCAAAGAAATTTGCAAGGAATCCGCAAATCAACTCAGATACTTGAGCGATTGTGTTTCGAAGCAATTGAGGTGTCTAAAATTATTGGGTGAACCCACTGATCACTGGGATACCTTACTTATTCTCATGCTCACAAGCAAATTGTACCCAACAACACTTCGGGAATGGGAAACTCATAAGTATACGGGTGTATAAGGAATTTCTTGAAATTTTGAGAAATAAGGCGGCTACTCTTGGCAAATTGAAATCTCGTCAATCAATCAATTGATGATTCAAAACTAAAGATTAGCGGAGCATTATACAGAGGGTTTCACACTCAAAAAACCGCTCATGTCCTATTTGTCATAGAGGTCATAAAATATATTCTTGCTCGAAATTTCTCAAGTTTACAATACTCGAATAGACAAGGTAAAGAGCTTGAAACTTTGTATAAATTGCTTGAATGCGGGGCAGCAATTATTCATCATGCAAAAAATGTTCTGCAAAACATAATTCACTACTGCACATTGATATTTCAAGAGATAATGAGAGTTCTGAAAACTCTTAACAATTTTCTAGTACTTGTGTCATTCCAAGTGCAACGCAAGTTCCTTCATCAACCGTGGTTCGAGATGAAGCTGAAATGCATAGTTGCACTGCCTTGTTAGATTCAGGATCTCAATCAAACTTCATTACGAATAAATTTCAGAATATTTTAGGAATTCAAAAAACCAATGAAAACATGACAATTGTTGGTATCACTCAGGTAACTTCGACTACAAAGGACAAGTGCAATATCCACATTAATCGACAAATAACGGTTTTTCAACTCAATTATCATCTTCAATAGTATACAGCATTTGTGACGGAATTACAAATTTGGCGATTGTCGTCAAATTGTTAAACGATCCAAAAAACATCGATTTAGCAGATCCAAATTCCAGAGTCTCATCACAAAGTTGCGAGTTGTGTTTGACGGTTCATGTCCCTCAAATTCAGAGCGACCTATTTCCCATTCCTATGAGATTCAGGCAGGGCAGATTTGTTGTTTCAGGGGACATTTGCAAAATGTACAGGCAAGTCCTTGTTGAACCCAAGCAACATTTCCTCTAGCAAATATTTTGGAGAAATACCCCTTCTGATCCTTTATCAATATTTCAACTGAATACTGTGACATACGGTACTTCAGCAGCAAGCTTTTTGGCATTTGGAAATAAATATGTATTTCCTGAAGCTTCCGAAGTGATTATGGGAGACATATATGTTGATGATCTTCAAACATCCCCCGATTCTGCGGAACGACTCACTATTACAATTGAACAAGTTCATGTCATCCCCGCTCTTGGTTTCAAACGAACCATCCGTCTCAAATACGTAGAACACACATTCTCCGATTCTGCAGGGTTGCAAGAAATAAGATACCAAAACGTTAGGATTGCGTTGACTCTTTTATTCCAAATTCCAGAAGTTAAGACGACAAGAAATGTCACCAAAAGAGTAATATTATCCAGCATTGCACAATTCTATGATCCATTGGTATTCTCTGTACAATTGTGGTAAACATACTCTTACAAAAATTATGGCAAGAAAAACTCTCTTGGGACGAATCAGTTCCTCTCAATATTCATATAAGTCGATACAATTCATAGATGAGTTGAAGGAACTCAACAATATTCCAATCGTTAGGCATATCAAATACAACTATCCCATCAGGATTGGGTTACATGCTATTTGCGATGCATCTAATGATGCCTATGGTGCCTGTCTTCATGTTCGGAGTATTAATTGCAGTGGAGAAATATCGGTACATATGTTATGCGCGAAATCAAAGGTAGCTCCTTTGAAACTTTCTAGTAGACAAGGTAACAAACTTTTCAACTTCACGTTTCTATCAATTTCATTGTTGGTCGGATTTAACGGTAGTACTGGGATGGATTAGAACATATCCGAACTTACTTAAAACCTTTGTTGCAAATCGTATAGTAGAAATACAATCCAAAAGCGAAATCAACACTTGGGCACATGTCAACGGAGATGCGAATCCCGCCGACCTACTTTCACGAGGAGTTAATCCAAAAATTTAATTCCATTAAAATTATGGTGGCAGGGCCCAAGCTGACTCTCTCAGGATTCTACAGAATGGCTTTCTCCACATTCAAGTCCAGGAATTACCAGAACTCAAATCTTCTGTACATGCAAGCCTTCATACGAAAATTCTGTTGGATTTCCCAATTAAAAAATTTTCAAATCTAACGCGACTAAAAAGATGCGCAGCATAGTTTATTCGATTTGTGATAGTTAGATCTCCACTTCGACAAATAAATCTCGAACAAGTCGATGAAATTAAAGGGGTATTCAATTCACTCACTGAGCATTCAATTGAAATATTTTTCAGTAGAAATATCTTCATTAGAAAATGGCAAATCATTGGATTCACGGAGAAGCATTCTGAGTTTAAATCCTTCCCTGGATAAGGAAGGAGATTTGAGAGTAGGTGGTAGAATAGCTTGCTCAAATTTCAATTATAATAAAAAGCATCCAATCTTGATTCCAGTCAAAGATAACTGATTTTCCGTGAAGAACATGGAAGATTATTCCATGCTGGCAGGCTCAAGGCAGCAACACCATATCACTTAATGGGTGAAATACGAAGAGAAAGGCTAGGTCCTTCACCACCGTTTTCCATAAGTGGTGTTGACTATGCTGGACCCTTCACTTTGAAGGAACGACGCGGTCGAGGAGGGAAAACATGTGAGGCTTGGGTGTATTAATTGGTCTGTTTCACCACAAAGGCCATATTTAGAAATTGCAACAGACCTTTCAAAGGATGCCTTTATAGCCGCTTTACGGCGATTTATCTCGAGGAGAGGAAATTAAGTTGTGATATACTCAGAACAAATAGCATTGGAGGAAAAAACGAACTTGATGCATTATCCTCATACCTCCGTGATAATAATAAAATTTTGGCCTCTTACCGTGCAAATGAAGGTATACATTGAAAATTAATCCCGGTCAACTCACTCCACTTCGGGGGCCTTTGGGAGGCAGGTGTCAAATCGATGGAATTTCACTCAAAGGTGATGCTAGTTAAGTATTTGAAGATTTCAAAACTGTGCTGCTTCAGACAGAAGCAATTTTGAACTCTCGTCCTCTTTCGCCACTATCTTCTGATCCTGCAGACCGCAGTTCTATCACCATGCCTCAATTCGTGATCGGCCAACCAATGACCTCAGTACCAGACCCAGATCTCAGCCATATGAAAAAAAATTAAGGATTGAATAAAAAAATCACAGCTCTACCAACAACAATTTTGGAAAAGGTGGTCCAGAGAATATATTGGGGAGCTGCAGCAACACCAGAAATAGAGGAAGACCACTGCACAATTGACGGAAGGCACTGTAGTGCATTGGAGCTTGGGCAGGGTCATAGAAACTCATCCCGGCCAGGACGGTTTTGTGCGCGTTGTTTCCCTCAAAACAGCTCGGGGCATCACATGTAGAGCAGTAGCTCCAATATGTCCTTTCCACTTTATTCTTTCGAAGCGGGGGGAAGTCCACCCCCCACAGAACATATTTTGTCTCGCGCCCTAAGAGATATCTAATCAGTTAGCCTTAAGACATTTTGTTACGACACTCATTCATTAACATTGTGAATACAGTACGGATATTCACGCTTGATTCTCATTAAAGTTTCTGTAACTATTCATAGTTTTATTTTATATCAGATAAAAGTACATAATAGCATACAAGTCCACAAACACACACAAATTCTTCATGTTCTCTCAAACATGTAACAGCTTTTTCGAGAGTTACTGTATGGTCAAGTTGCAGCTTATCACTTAGAGTTGTTTTCTTCATTCCCACAATAAGGAGTTATGGAACCATATCATCATTCAAGGTTCTCCAATTACATGTTTGTGGATGACTGTGAAAATCAGTTATGAACATTTCAGCGGAACTATTTCCTGCTTATGTTTCAAAAATGTTGTCCGTTCCTAAATCATATTCCTCAATCTTCTGTAATGTCTTAGAGACGGGCGTGAATGATATAAATATATATATATATATATATATATATATATATATCTTGTTATATAATGATGAATTTAGCAAATATTAATTGTTTTTATATAATGAAGATAGCTAATAGTTTTCGTTCTTCTTTGTGAGCCAAATTGTTATGATATAGATAATTATTTGTGCCCTGTATAATATATTTTGCAATGTAATAATAATTGTCACTGTTCTCTCGTCACGTTGATGCCAATTGTTATCATTTTCCTTACCACAGCTAAGCAACAGTTGGTACGCCTCTTGTCTCAGATAGCCGGTTCAGGCAATTGAGCCACTAGCCACTGCTTGATATGTCAAATTTCTATTCATTCAATGGTCATAAGTATGATTGTTGATCATGCAGAAAACAAACGACAAAGTACCAAAAAGCAATTATTTCCTTTATTCAGGAAAACTTAATTTTACCTGGCCTAAGGTGAATCTACAAATATTTATGGATAATCATGGGGCAAGTTCATTGGTAAAATATACACAACCTCACTTTCACCTTGAAAGTGAAAATTTCTTTAATAGTTCGAAATCAATTGAAATAAAGTTCATCCGATGGAATATGCGTTATTAGTGAAATTGTTCAGTTCGGAATGTGCACTATGGAAGGTTTATACCTGTCTGGAACTGTCGCTGTTCAATACAAGCCAGGATTTGGATTCCCTTCCACTCCAATGCTATCAGGAACTCCAATACCAAATAGAAAAGGACCATACAAATTCAGCAATCAGCCTTGGATACTTATAAACGGTGTACAAATAAGGTAATCTTGGTTTCCACTTATAATGTGGAAATTATTCCATTTTTCTTTTTCCCAAAAATATAACGTGGCATTCGTTTTAAATTTATTTTCGATCTACTCTGTGGATTTGTTTGTTGTCACCTGGATACCAATTTTGTTCCTTCCCTCCGATTCCAATTTTTGAATTCGCGCACTATATTGTCACTTTTTCACTGTTTGTGGTTATTTGTCATAACTTATACATAAAACTATTTTTCCATTCTTATTAACTATGTACAAATTTCAATAATAATTGCCTCTGACACTTTCCCGCTTTTTTTCAATTTCAAATTCTACATGTGACCATCTGTTCCCTGATTGGCTATTGTCATCAAGAAGTTTGCTGTTCTACCATTGGCTACTTTTAGTTAGCTACAATTTCATATACTGTATGTTTCAAATTTATAAATTTGTAGATCACATTTTATTCAGGAAAATTTTGTAAATCTAGACTTTTTGTTGTCTTGTGAAGAATTATGGGTTGTAATTATTCTGACAGTGTATTAAATTGATTGTGTTATATAATTTGGAATTTTTTTTCTATTCATATCATACAGAGGCTTGATAAAGGAAATAGAATTTCAAAAATTTGTAAAAACAATCTCTTGAAACTAATAGCTAATCAATAATTATTCTTTTTCGTGGGTTTTTTCTTTTTAAAATATCTAACTGGCTTTTCATAACATAACAATATATATAAATATATATATATATATATATATATATATATATATTGTTATGTTATGTAATGCCAGTTATAAGTTTTGAAAAGAAAAAACCCATAAAAAGAATAATTACTAAATAGTTATTAGTTTCAAGAGATTGTTTTGACATAATTTTGGAATTTTGGAAGTTCTATTTATTTATAAGCATATATAATATCAATAGATAAATAATTGGTAAAAGACAACAAAAGTCTAGATTTACAAAATTTTCATGAATAAAAAGTGATCAACACATTTATAAATTTGAAACATACAGTATATGAAATTGTAGCTAACTAAAAGTAGCCAATGGTAGAACAGCAAACTTCTTGATGAGAATAGCCAATCAGGGAATAGATGGTCATATGGAAAATTGGAAATTGAGAGAGAATAACAACGGGGTGATGTCATGAGCAATTATTATTGAAATTTGTACATAGTAATAAGAATGGGAAAATAGTTGTATATATAAATTATATAAGATGAACCCAAACAGTGAAATGTGACAATTTGGTGCGCGAATTCAAACATTCAAATGAAAAAGAAGAGGGAAAATTGGTATCCAAGGGAGCGGAAAAACAAAGCCACAGGAGATCGAGGAATAAATTTAGAAGGGAATGCCACGCAACATTTTGGGAGAAAGGAAAATGAAATAATTCCAACATTAGAAGAAAAAAAAACCAAAATTACCTTAATTATACAACATATCCAAGTGTCCAAAGCTGATTTCTGCATATGTATGGTTCCTGATTTATGGTATTGGAGTTCCTGATAGAGTTTGAAGTTAGAAAGGATCCAGTTTTAGGGCATATCTTGAACACCGACATTTCCAGCCAGGTATAAAAACTTTAATAGTGCACATCCGGTCCTGAACAATTTCACAAATAACGTATTTCACATCTGAAGAACTTTATTTCACTTTATTTTGAACCATAAAAAAAAATTCACTCTCAAGGAAAAAGTGAGGTTCTGTCTATCTATCCATGATTTGATTTTAATGATTATCCGTGAATATTTGTAGATTCACATTAGTATAAGTTATTTCTCGAAGGCCAGGTAAAATTAAGTCTTCCTGAATAAAGGAAATAATTGCTTTTTGATACTTTGTTGTTTGTTTTCTTACGATGATCAATAATCATAACAATGACCATTGAATAAATTGAAATTAGACAGCATTGGCTAGTGGCTCTATTGCCTGAACCGGCTATCTGAGGTGAGAGGCGTACCAACTGTTGCTTAGCCGTGGTGAGAAAGGTGATAACAATTGGCAGCAGCGTGACGAGAGAACAGTGACGTTCGCTAGCAATTATTATTACAGCATACAATACATATACAGGGCGAAAATATCTATCTATATAATATCAATTTGGCTCACAAAGGGTAGCAAAAACTATTAGCAATCTTCATTATATAACAACAACTATTGTTATTCAATTTATCAATACATAACAAATTGGCACCCAAAGTGTGGGGTGAAATAATAACATAATAATTTGTTATATTATCATTATATAACAATATATATATATATATATATATATATATATATATATATATATATATATATGTAAACATCGATTCGCCGTTCCTGAGATGTTGTGTCTAGGTCACTTCCTCGTTGAAATTGTTGAAAGTGATTCTTCCATTGCTCTCATTTATTGGGTTGGAAAACTAAAAGTTTCTGGAGGTGAAAGATTAACCGTCGGTTAAATTATACATCTTGCAGAATCAGTTTATCAAATGTTGTATACGACATAGTACAGTCAAAACTTTGGTAACACTAATTTGTGTAATGCTTATCAACTTAAAACCTCTCATACTCCTTCTGGAGACCGCAACACAAGATAACCCAAAACATCGCTGCCACTATGTTTTTTTTTTATTCTTCTTCAGTTATATTTGCAGAGCTGGGATCGATAAGTTGTTCAGTCTCCATTAAACTCTTCTTTGGAACGGAGTTCTTTTACGCGGCTTGAGGTAGATATAAATTGTCACGTGATACAAAAGCGTTATGCCCCCTCCATGCGACTTCATTTTTATTTCTCTTTGTATTATAAACGAGTCTGTGTGACAACTACTATTGGTCCTGTCAGAATTAAATGTCGACGCATTCAATTCTTATATATAGGGAATAAGGAATGGAAAAATTGATGGAATGAGGGTTTTCGAACTCATTACATACAGTGATTTGATATTTGAATTCAAATATACCTTTTTCTGCATGTTAGAAAGCCTCAGTTTTTCAAATGAGGCAATGAATACTTCAATTGTGTCATTTTCTGTATATCAATGAAAGTCCTCGTAGAGCAAAGGGTGATAGTCCATCACACGGTAGGCTCGGGTTCGATCCCATACCAAGGAACCTTTTTTTTGGACTCGGTTCCAGATACAAACATATTTGATCTGATAGTGAAAAATGTATATATATATATATTCCAGCTTTTTGAGTGAGCAGTGAAAGATCATTGTTAATGAATCAATCTGTAAAACGAAGCATTCAGAAATGCTAATTATTTGGACACGATTCCTTTGATTTAGGATAAAAAATAATTTTTGTAACTTTCCCCGTTGAAAATTATAATATAACATGAATTCTGTTAGTTTTGAAAGTGATTTGGGATATATTCTCATCAAATATCATTCGTGCTAGAGGATTTTACCGCATTTTTTTTGTATTTTCCCTGAAGCATTTTGCTTCTAGGAATTTAACGCTTGCAATTTGCGGCCTTATTTTCAAAGATTAAACCACTCAAGCTTTGCTTTCGTGGTTAAATCAGATAATCAGACCACAAATCGCAATCGGTGAAATTTCCAGGCAAAATGCTTTCTCGAAAATTTCCAAAAAGTTTTAGCGATAAAACCCCTAGCACCTATGATATTACTCTCGATAAATGAGTGGTAGGATATCTATGTGGATACAATCAAGATATTAGCCATAAAATCTGTCAGAAAATATTGAGGTTGGAATTTTAATTAGTAGTTCAGCAATGCTTGTATTAGTAACATACTATCAAGGAACTGAACATCATCATCATCAAGGAACTGAACATTGTTGAGCAGTGTAGCTATCCCCGCAGATTGGATCCTTTTATTCTAGCTGTTATATTTTCGAAGCTGTCCAGTTTCGTATGCTCTTCAAGAACTTTGAGTTCGAGTTGGGATTATCAGCAAGAAACGAATTCGAGTCCGTTAGGATACCCTTCTTTCGTAATGAAGCTATAAATGTTGTTGAAATATACCAAGATATTTTCTAATTTTAGATATTATGAACTGTAATCAATTATCTTTTGATGCTTTGAAACCAAAGATTATAAGGTTGTTTTTTTCTGGATGCTCGTTCAAGGTATTTTGCGTGTGATCGACTTTTTCATCTAGATCCTTGGATGTTTGTGAAAAATTGTCGATTTTCTGGAGGAGGCGGTGTAAGCTGAAGTGATTTATTTTTTCATGTTCTCTTCAAAATAATTTGAGGCAGAAACAAAGTTATTCAGTTGCTCTTTATCATTCGTCACATATAGTTATGAGGAATCAGTCCAGTTCACTCGGTCCGGAATGGATTGGATGTACATTAGACGTTCATTTCATCCCATCAAACCTGGAACTTATACCATTCTCATTCGTTGTTCAAAAATTGAACTGCATTGATGCTGAAAAGATTGAGCGTGAATAAACTGAACACTAGCCAATGGATAATCTAATGGAAATTGTCATAAAACGAATATTTATTATCCGATCCTTTTTACCTTAGCAATTTGAATCACAGTAGTAAAGAAAAAGTATAATAGATGAATTCCCCTCTCTTTCCCTTTCTTCGTCTCACTCCACCTACTAAAATACTTCCTTCGTAATATGCGCCGACGGAAATTGGCAATCTGCCTGCAAAACACATCAAAATTACAATTATACCTGCAATAGTTCATCAAGTAATACGTTATTTCCGCTACCTATTGCGAATTCCAATTCAGATAATCGATACACTGCAGACCAGATAGAATGTTTCATTTCAGCCTTTTTGTTACAGCAGCGCCCCTATACTGCTGGACTGATTACAATGAATGAATTGGCATTGGATTCTTCTTGATATCATTGTCAAATTCCAGTGTTTGAGGATATGATTCCACCAAAAATACTCTCATAGAAACGACCCAGTTCGAATATAAAATTGATCAAGCGTAAAAAAGTAGTGAAATTTAATATTGAATCGCCAAGTTTAACCTTCCTAGTGGATAATTCTGAAATAATATTTTTCAATCATGGGCATTAATTTTACAGATTCAATCGGTCTTAATTTATCGATTCCAAACTGCTGATTTGAAATCAAGTTGTGATCAATGAAATATAATCTTTCTGCAAATATCATGAATGCATAACGTAGGATATATGTGTATGCGTGAAGTTGGGTTTTCAATACCGACAAATTGAATCAACATTATTAATTATTACCTATTTCACTTTTACTATTGTGGAGCGGCATCAGCCATTGAAAATACGTCTCGTGGAGGTAGAATAAAACTTCCTAGAGCGCCCAGAGCGTTAATGATAAAACCTTTTTTTGCGAATATATGTATGAATAGGTTGAGAATCATATAGTTTTTTTCAGAATTATTATTGAGTGCTATTTGGTGTGTGCATCCATTGTTCATATAATTTTCCATAATACTAAAATACTAAAATTATTGATGATCGTAATCAAAAACATATTAAATCCATATGATATTCATTCAAAATTATGGAATAAATGAAAAAAATAAAAAGCAGTGCACAGGTCATCGATAAGACCCCCACCGGTGGAAGAAGTACTTCAGAACCACGGTGCTGCACTTTCGTTTCCTGATGGAGTCCTATAAATTGCACCCAAAACTGCATTTCGACCAGGTCTGCTTGTTTCTGGTTCAGCAGTACATCCAGATAGCGTCTGTCAATCACCGCCATCCGAAATCCTCTGGCCACCTCGCTGTTGGTACCAATCGACAATTGCATGTTCTTGAGCCTGATGAGTTTGGTGGGTTATTGATGGGTCTAGGAGTCAGATCGGGGCTTTTTTCGGTTTTGCAGCCGTCCATGTTCTATCTGCCAACTTTTTCGCTCTCATCAGCTCTCGCCGCTGAGCTCCCGAGAGTATTGTTTTTTCAACGATTGCTCGACAGGCCCTGCTGCTAGTGCTGAGATGAGATCTGTAGTTCCCTCATCTATGATGTTTTCACTGATAGTGGCCATTGCTTCCACCACAGTGGTGTGCCATGAGTTTGAGTCGGAGCTCTCCTCAGAGTTTTGATTTTGATTTGTGTTCCCTGATTCCATGAATTCCCACGAGCGAGGAGAAAGTAGTTGGTCCGGTCCTGTGGAGTTTTCTGCACTGGACTAAGGCTGGTTACTCCGAAATTTCGCACTGTTTCAGAGGCCACGTTTGCAACACCGTATCTTTGGTGGCCCCGGTGCTATCCATCCCTTGCCACAGCGCTCACAGCTTGGATTGAGGTCTGTTTGCCATGGTCCCGTTGATCGAGTCAAGGACGTCCACAGAAATGTCTACAAACTGTTTTATTTGTCGTGCGGCCGCTGCCCGTTCACCCCAAATCACGTGAAGGTGAGGTTGTACTTAGAGAGACTCTTTGATTGCTTAGCTCGGCACGAAATTTTCCCTACGTATCGATTCCAAAAAGATTAGGTCTCTGGTAAATCCTAGATACTTCACTTCTTGCTCTCATTCTGGGTCTGCTTGAGAGTGATCGTACTCGTTCCTGAGTCATGTGCTGGTTCTGACTTGAATGGTTCTGACATAGTTGTCTACAATTTGCTCCCATGTACTCAGTAGAAACTATATGTATGAACATAATTTGGTTGTGCAGTCTATATTTAACGTTCTGAGGGAACACTGGAACATTCATGAAGGTCACATTTCTTTTATCAGTGGTGGAGTTAACTCGATCCATCTCTATGATGGAGGGCAACCGGAGCGTGTGGTAACTAGAGTCATCGTATATGGCGATTTTTTTATTTCTTAGGGTTGAGGAGGAATTATATGATCTGCTAGTCAACATGTATGCAAGCATATCACTTTGTCCACCCCAAAATCGAATACTATTTATTTACTAAATACAGATGCTGTTGTCGTTCAATGTTGCTCCAAAGTGGTTGGAAAGAAACAATATCGGTTTGAATATCCTGCTGTCAATAGGGACTTTTCCAGATACTCATTCCCAATCTGTCGGTTGGGTACAATTCAAGATTCCTGTAGTTTTTCATATGGAATGACAAATTATTTGGGAGCGTTATTCCAACAAATGTTCGAAGATATAACCCACCAATATCCCGAAGAAATTGTTATATATACTGATGGATCAAAAACTAATGGAAGGAGTTGGAGGCGCAATAGCAGTTCAGAACGACACTTTTGCCTAGACACCCAAATGACTAGTATATATATATATATATATATATATATATATATACATACTGCAGTACTATATGCTATCTTACACGATTTAATATACTCCGAAGCCACTCGAGACAAATCTGTATGGGTGATATTTACAGACTCCCTCAGTGCGCTGGAATCTCTGTCGGGCATATTATCGAGAGATCCGATAGTGCAACAACAATTCTTTCAAATCTCGAAAAGTTGAACCAGATGGTAAAAAATACATTCATTTGGACTTCAGGCCACACTGGTATAGATGGTAATGCACTGGTCGATGGTGCAGCACAAAATGCCGCAAAAAGTGGAGAACAAAGAAAGAAATAAATTTCTGACCAGACGTTGTCAAAAATACAGAATCAATGGCAAGATAAGTGATCGATGAGCAACATCTATTTGAAAAATATTCAACCATCCATAGAATCTTGGATTACTAGGAACACAATAGGTAGGCGATAACAAGTTGCTCTCAGAATAGGTCTCACCAACCTCACACATAATCACTTACTAAATGAAGAGAGACCATCAGTATGAACCCATTGTAACCAGCCGCTGACACTTTCACAACAATTAGTCTTTCCTAACTCAGTATGAGACATTCTTCAATTTACTGTTACGTATATGGGCTGGTTCGTCCCTGCATTATTGTCATAAACGTGACAGACATTATTCACATTGAAGCGGTCGTTGACCGATGACGTCATGGAACATTTTCTAGAGATCGCCACTCTTCTGGAGAATTCGGCAGTGCTATATAAGCAGGTCACACGCGACAGGCGAGAAGTTAGTCTTGTGAATATTGTTAGGCAGAGAAACAAAGTAATTCAAGAATTGAGGAGGAATGTCGACTGAAAGAAAAGCAAGCGGAAAAAGAAAGTCGGCAGAGAGAAAAACAGGAAGAAATTCTTCGACAAAAGGATGAAACGCAAGAGAAAGTGGAAAGGCGGCGGATAGAAAAACAACAGGGAAATGATCGGTTGCAGGAAAATTGCCGAAAAAATCTGCAAGAACTAAACAGGGAACAAGAACAACAGAAAATATTTTTCGAGCAGATATTCCAGGAATCCGAGGGACAAAACGTATTCCTGTAGGAAGAAATCAACACAGTTTGGAAAACGATGGGAGGAATGGACAGTAATAAAACAAAAGAAGTTTTGGTGGCACGAGAAGAAGCAAGGAGAGAAGTGTGGGTGAGGCGAGAAGAACTAGAAAACGAAATTGCTTCACTAAAGATCCAAGACCACCGTGACAGGGTTGTCACATCGCACAATTCCATAAAGCTTTTGATGGATAGTCGCCATGGTCCCTAGATAAAGGTTACTTTCAGTCGCAGATGAATATTCTACATCTGATTTTATGAACCTCCGTTCATAATTTCGGAAAAGTATTATTTTGTGATACATATTTGTATGAATCGCCAGAAAATTGAAGCAGTATATCTTTGAAAGCTCGTGGGAGGAATTCCCATCGGGATACTCAAACTTAGTCAAATGCATATAGTATGGTTATTTTTTCAATTCATAGGTAGGCACCTAAAAAAATGTAGAATATGTTTATTCAATTCATATTTCTTATATTATATTTATAGTCCTTCAACCGTATTCCATACTTCAGACAAAAGCCCCACCAACTGAGCAACTGATGTCACTATTTAGGATATAAAAAATAACTGCTGTTGTTCTTGTTAGTCTGAACAAATTAGGTAAATCGTACATCAATAATATGAAAACATGCGTCAGATTCAATATAATAAGTATATAGGACCACATAAAGTTTTTCAGTATCAAATTTGTGAGAAATTTCAACTTCCCCATATGCATAATTATTTTTTCCAGACACGGAGTATAAAGAATGATAATAGTCATTTCGCGTTATTCCTGACCTATATTGGTAGACCTCTCGAGCACATATTATACAAGGGATTGAACTACAGATATGTGTTGCTGCAGCAACAGTATTTGTATTATTATAACTGCAAGAGCGGAAGAATATTGGAACAAAAATGATATGCATTTAATATACATCTCATCTTACAAGGTAAGCTAGAGCTATCATTGATGTATCTCAAAACAAATTCACAAAAATACTGATTTTTGGCATAAATCTAGCTATCACCTTTGGTAGACCTGGAGGAAATTGGTAGGGCATGATATTCGGGATATTAATTCAAATATACATTTCACTGCCCTTTGGATATCCCTCAGGGTAATGGTGGTTGAAAATTAGAAAATAAGTTTTTCACAATAACTGCTGAATTATTTCTATTGAAATTTGGTGGTGATTTACTCTTGAAAATTTCAATTTTCCATTACTCAAGCAATCCACAAAATTGTCAAGCTTTTGTTTGATTATCTCGATAACGGTTGATTTGATTTTGAGGTGAACCATTAGCTGTTTAATTTCTAAGGAATTAAAAAACAAATATAAAAACAAGAAAAGCTCCATTTCACCCTGTAATATATCTGAAATGACTTTCATATAAAAAATTTAGTGCTGTCGAAAGATAATATGGTATCAATAAATTTGACTGAAAAATATTCAACCGTTAAGTTAAGTTAAAAAAAAAATGTTTTCGCATGTTCGATTCCTTTTGTATATCTCTAAAACTGATTACTTGAACTTCTTCATCATCATATTTGTTGAAAAAAACTCAGGGTGTGATTCTACTTGCAAAGTTCCTATAACATTTTTACGAAAACAAAAACTACAAAGTTGCAGGTTCTCAATGGTCATATAATAACTTCGTTTTTGTAAACCGATTCTTCTTAAATTATTATCACAACGCTTCATTAGATTTTTTTTCCAAATTTTACGTAAATCCATTGAAGTCGAAATGCTTCGGAAACAACCGTGAGAAATGCTTCAATTTCACGAAAACTATCCGTTTTCAGGGCCACAACCATGGTAGTTACCAAAGCATGATTTAGTGATGAATATGATCTGGAAGTAGGTAGGTATTTCTACAGTGCAAGCAAATATTTAAAACCTTACAATTCGAAACCTGCTCATTTCATCGAAGTGAAACTTTTTTATAATTCATCATTGTGTCGTACAAAATAAGTTATGAAATATATTTCAATGTGAATGATAGTTTAGGGCTTTAGGCGAATCAGCTTCAAATTAGAATATACAGGGTGTCCCAAAACTCAACGTCATCTTGTGGAGGGCTGATAGTCCAGCTCATGACTGACCAGAATATCACAATATGACCTTACTGAAATATTGATAGTTTTGGAGATATTGGCACTTTTATGAATTTCGTGAAAATCGAAACCTTTGATCAGTATTTCGAGTGCCGTAGGTACAAAACTCCATAGTTTGAGATTCTTATTTTTGTTATGCAACCTGTAATAACCCTTCTATTGATTACAATCCTAAATAAAAATATTGGTGCAATACCTTTGGAGAAAAAAAACATGTTTGCCCGATTCACGAGTTGATTTATTTTATTAGCTTACTTAGACTCTTCATACTGTAAACAAAATCACCACGCGAGCCTGGCAAGTAATATAAAAAAATGGCTCATTCGGTGTAGTTTTTGACATGATCCAACATTCACTATCTTCCACTTGAGGAAAAAAGAAATTCCTAGTTTACTGCAATACGAGCTCATTGTGAAACACTTGGTAAATTGAAGTGACAGGTATTTATTGGCAACCAAACAGAAGGCAAAAAAAATTCAAGAATGTGTTCAAATTGCCTACCACCAAGTCGAATGCAAGCATCTTTTTAAAAACGATCTTTTTATTCGTCTTGTACTTCCTTCGGCACTTATTTGGAAAGCTGCTTCATTAATACGACTTCACAAGTCATGTTCATCATTTACTGGGTTTGCATAGACCTATTCCTTTATGCAACCCCAGTAGAAAAAATCTAGCAGGTTTGAATCAGGAGACCGGGGAGGCCACAAAACGGGACCAAGACGGCCGATCCATCTCTGTGGAAGTTTGATCCAAATAATTTCTCACTGGTCATGCGTAATGAGCTGGACAGCCGTCATTTTGGAACCACATTGCCCTGCGTATTGCCAAAGGTACATCTTCTAGAAGAGTAGGCAGTTCGTTTTCAAAGAAATCGCGATAAATTTCCCCGTTTAGAATGTCAGGTAATTCAAAAGGGCCAATTATTGTACCTTTCCAGATGCCGGTCCCTAGATTCACTTTGAAGCGATATTGTGACTTTTGTTCTCGCATTGCATGTGAGTTTTCGAGAGCATACGTATGAAGATTGTGCCTGTGCATTTTTTGAGAATGTGCTTTTATCTGTCCATAAAATGTTATCTATGAATTCTGGGTCTTCTCTATGTTTCTGCAGCATTCTTTGGCAAAACTGGACACGTTTTGCAAAGTCACGAGGAAGCAACTTTTGCACACGTTGCACGTGATATGGATGGTACTGATACCTTCGTGTAATTCTGTTTACAGTGGATTTAGGTATCCCTGTACGGCTTTCAATTGCTCGCGCCGAAGTAGTCGGATCATTTTCAATCTCTTGTAAGACTGCGTCATCGTAATCCGTACGTGGTCTTCCAGTCCCAGCGCGAATATGGGGCATTCTGCCTTCCGCATATGCTTGATGAATATTTAAGAACACGCGATGATCAGGGTGTCTCAAAGCATACGGGTATCTTTCGCGATAGATATTAGCTGCAGCAGCACCATTGCCTCTGCATTCCCCATAAATGTAATGCATGTTAGCGTATTCCTGAGACGTATACTGGTACGGCATAATAAGTAGTAATTCACCTTCAACGCGTAACACAAACCAGAGTCCAGAAGAAGGCCAGGCCAGTCTAATACAATCAATACAAATCACTACACAAACACGAGTCCAACAAACAAAAACCGTTATAATGTGTACTAGAACAATATGAACTACGACAGCAAACGAGGTAGCATGATATACTGCCAAATAAATGTCACTGCAACTCATGTCACATGAGGTTACCATCTGTCGTCGTGCAACGGTAGGTTTATACTACGCAAAACATCAATGCACATCGAATAGAGTCGCTGCAAGCCACTCAGACTCATCATTGAAATAATTTCAAAATAGGCTCCTAGTAAAAGATAAAGAATGTTATACCATATCAAAAACTACACTGAATATGCAATTTTTTAACATAATGTGCCAGGTTAGCGTAGTCATATTGTACACAGTATGAAGAGTCTAAGTGAGCTAATAAAATGAATTAAATCGTAAATCAGACAAATACTTTTTATTTTCTCCACAGGTATGGTAGCAATCATTTCATTTTGGACTGTAATCAATAGAATGGTTATTCAGGGTTGCATAATAAAAATTAGAATCTTAGACTATGAAGTTTTGTACCTGCGGCACTCGAAATGCTGATCAAAGGTTTTGATTTTCACGAAATTCATAAAAGTGCCAATACCTCCAAAACTATCAATATCTTACTAAGGTCATATCGTGATATTCTGGTCAGTCATGAGCTGGACTATCAGCCCTCCAAAGGATCACATTGAGTTTTGGGACACCCTGTAGAATCTGTACAATAACGATAATGAAAAAAAAAAATGAACCCTGAGGACCTAAAACTGCTATTTTTGAGTTTCGGAAAAGGATATATGATAAAATGAATAAATTTCTTTGGTGGCAACAAGTTAACATCTTTCATCTATTACACGATCAGTAGGCCTACAAAACAAAAACACCACTCGTAAAATGGGAACATGGTAAAAAACTGCACTTATCTATCTTCTTCCTTCATTAAACTGTTAAACACAAAGTCAAATACATATACAAACGATAAAAAATCACCTTGTGCTTTGAGCAACAGCAGTCAACGCGATCCACAGCTGAGCTACGAACTAAAAATCACATTAGTATCTTAGACGAACGGAAGAGACGATGGACGATCTCCACGATCACGATCTGTTTCTCTTTGTATCATAGAATTCCCCGATGTGCGATGTGCATAATATGTCCCTTTCATTATTTCCATTATCCAGCAGTGTTGCCTGCTCTGACACAGGAAAACAACAAAAACAATATATTCATCGCAATAATTCTTTTTTATTCAGGTTACGTTCGGAATAACTTTAGGAATTCGCAGTGAGAATTTCTTGTTCTGGCTACATTCGGTATAACTTCAGGAACTCGCAATAAGAATTTCTCATTCAGGTTACGTTCGGAAGATCTGTAGGAACTTGCAATAAGATGGAACCTGACAAACAGGATGTGAGGTCTCCAAGATTTCTCCTGGAGAGACCAGTGAAAATTTCGCTTAGTTACAGCACATAGCGATCACCAAGACCTCGCAACAGGAGTTCGTGTAACATCCTGTAGGTGTTATTGCTTTGTTTTTTTTTATTGGTCCCAGGGAAAGTTATTCAAATTTTTGATTCATAATTCTTATTCCAGTTTCTTGGATATAATTAATATGAAACAGGGAGCTCATACTGCGAAATACATAAATGGGTCGTCGCGGATATCAAAAATATATTTCTGCCGAGCAGACGAGTTCATTCATTTTGCAAGTCAATGCCAGTTACAGAAATGTAACATTGTAACTGTTATTTAGTCTGGAAATATCAAACAGAGCCTCATTGATTCAACACAGCGGGGCAAACTGTCGACTCGGCAATATACACGGGTCGCGAAGATTTGGCGCTTCGCTTCTTTTTAGTACGGAAAAAGATCAACAGGTGTGAGGGAGTCTCTCTCTCTGAAGAAATATTGTTTTATTGGTACATCTTAGGTTCCCATCATTGTAGCGAAATAAAATACATACCAGTTTTTAAGTCTGGTCATAAGCTTTCAAACAAAAAAATCGTAGGGGGACCCCCTCAGGAACGAAGTTCTTTACGTTTTTTTCCTTTGAAAGTTGACGTTTTCTATTCGATCACATTTAATTTTCATTATACCATGCAATACTATACCTATATATCCTTTTTTCCAATTTCCTTCGCCACAGTAAAAGGTATATTATTCTTGATACAACTATTCATATCAAATTCTACATATTCAATGTCAACCATTAATCCAACTTCGCCATACAAAAAACATGAGAAATTATCTCCAAAAAGGATATATTCATCTTAACACACGTTATATAGAAATAAAAAAGAAACAAAAATATCTTTCACGTATCACCACTCAACGATCATATCCGCCTTGTATTCGCATAGATATCCTACCGTTCATGTATCATTTAAATTTCTCGCAAGCAAAACAGCAGTTCGGATGGAATCGTATGAGTAAGGGCTAGAGGCTTGTCACATATTCTCGTATATAATAGAAAGAGACAGAGGGAGAGAGAGAGATAAAGTTGCATGGAGGGAGCATAACACTTTTTTCTTACGTGACAATTTCTACTAGTCGACACCTACCGCGAGCCGCGTCCAGTAGTTTGTGCGTGATGCTCAAACAAACGAAGGAACAAACCTAAAATTTCAATTTTATAATATATATATATATATATATATATATATATATATATATATATATATATATATATATACATGGTGTCTGGTAAACTTTGTACAATATTGGCACTAGTGATAGACCAGGTCATGACTGTTCAGAATATCAGAATTTCTCCTCATTAAAAATTTCACCAATTGCGAGGTAATGGGCATTTTTTTAATTTCTGGAAAACCTTGTATTATTGAGTGCCGTGTCTACAAATTAAGACTCATTCAAATATCTTTGCTGCTGAAGATTACTGATGAGTTAACAACTTTGACATTATTATCTGAAGAAACTATAACCATGTGGAGGTGGGAATGTACTACAATGTACTACAAATGAGTATTTTGTCCAGACTCTGAAATGGTATATAACTTGCTATAATAATTATTGGAAGGTATTTTGATTATATAGAGTGTTATATAGAGTGTTATTCTGAGCTGAAATCAACTCTTACGACTTTGTCGATAATGTGTTTATATTTTTATCTCATCAGGATGGAATGATGAAATAATTATGAGTAATAACGAATCAATTGCTTAGAAGCATTCAATGAAATGTAAAAAAGTAAATACTAATTGAACGTTTTCTTTAATTAATATACAACAATGTAAACCACAATATCGATTATTCGACCTCGCAGTGAATAATATTACAATAAATGTTCGAATTGTTCCCCATCCGCTCTTATGCAGAGACATCTTCTCAAGAAGGACCTTTCAAATGCGTTATTGCCCCCGAATCAGCGATTCTCTGAGCGACAGTGTGAATACGCCGTCTCAACTGTTTCACGTCAGTTATAGGTGTGGTGTAAACTAGTTGTTTCAAATTGCCCCAGTAGAAAAAATCCAAAGGTGACCTGAGCGGCCTCAGAATTGGGCCACTTCGTCCTATCCTTCGTCGTGGGTACATTTGATTAAAATATTGCCGAACTCGTACGGCACAATGCGCCGGAAAGCCATCATTTTGAAGCCACATTGTTTTCTTAGTACTTAATGTACATTTTCTAAAAGAATGGGCAGTTCATTTTGCAAAAAATTCAGATAAATGTCGCCATTCAAAGTTTGTGGCAACTCCTGAGGGCCGATTACTTCGTCATTTAAAATTCCTGTCCATAAGTTTATCTCGAACTGTTAATGTGATCTGTCCTCCATCATTAAATTTCTGGGCTATATCTGTGTGAGTTATGCATATTCGTATATCCATCTCGTTTGCATGAAGATTCATCTGATCACAGAATTTTATTAAAAAAGTTCGGATCCTCACGGTTCCTTCGTAACATTTCACGGCAGAATCGTACTCTTACCGGGTAGTCCCTTCTAGGTAATGCTTGGACATGGTATGGATTATATTGGTGACGTTTTATGATGGAATGAGCCGTAGATTTAGGAAAACCCGTCCGCCGTTCGAATTCCCTTACAGAAATACTTCATCAATTTCTTGCAGTACTCCTTCATCATCATCGTGGTGCGGTCTACCGTTTCCACCTCGATTTCCAGGAATTCTGCCTTCCAAATAAGGATTGTGAACCCTTATGAAAACACGAGAACTTGGATGTGATGCATTCGGATATCGTTCTGCATAAAGCGCAGCTGCAGCAATAGCACTACCTCTAAATTCATCATAAATGTAGTGCATTTGCGCATATTCTCGGGGAGTATAACGTGGGTATGGCATGATGGTGAAATAAATACTGCCGGATTGAACAAAATGAGCACCTTCCATTTTTACGTTCAATGCCCAATAAAAACAGAAAGAGGAAAAAAAAACTGTTACAGGACAAAGGTAAGATGCGCAAAAAATCAAATACAAACATGTTTAGCAATCTATATCTGACCACCTCTGAAACTTTGTTGGAATCTGGTGCCATGTCAGATAATCGATAATTTCATTTCGATATTAATTTTATTAGGCTGATTACATAAAAAGTTAATTTTGTGAATATACTCTTATATCATTATTGATCATTTCCACATTTCATCTTGATAAAATCAAAACAAAACACTTTTTGGGCGAAAGTATAAAAGTTGATGGAAGCCTAAAATAAAACCACACTCTTATTCAATGGAAATATCACTCCCTCCAAAAATAATTATAGTTCGTTTTATACTATGGTAGAGTCTGAACGAAATAGGCATTCTTTTGTAATGAATGTCCACCTCCACGTGGTTATGTTTTTTTCAGACAATAATGTCAATATTTTGTTGATAAAAATTGGTGGGATTCAAATCTGGCATTTTACCTCTATTTCGTACATCTGAAAGCATCACTCATCATTAATCTTCAGCAGCAAATATATTTGAATTAGTCTCAATTTGTAGATATAGCACTAGAAAATCTGAGGTGAGGTAGCGATTTTCTAGAAATTTATAAAATGCCCATTTACTCGAAAATGATGAGATTTTTACAGAGGTGAAATTATGATATTCTGAACAGTCATTACCTGGTCTATCACCAATATTGTACAAGGTTTACCGGACACCCTATATATATTATATATATATATATATATATATATATATATATATATATATATATATATATATATATATATATATATATATATATATATATATATATACATATATATATGAAAATGGGCCAAATCGGCTCAAGATGGTGGCTGTTGAAATATCGAAAAAAATGCCAAATATTAATTTTTGTACACATGTTGACAAATTGTGTGCCGTTTGGCAAAACTTTTTGATCCCACAATTTTCATCCCAAGAAATTTTCTCTGAGGTGTATAAAAAAACAGAGAATCGTTGTAAATTACTAATTATGTTCTTTATCAAATATAGGGTGTTGCTTAAGTACTTGTAGAAATATCCGGAGGATGTTGCTCACTTCAAAATAAGAAGAAAAGTTCCTATAAATATATGTCCGCAAGTTATTCGTTTCTGAGATGCAGGGTGTCGAAGTTAAATTCATATTTTTATTTTTTGTGAATATATTTCAAAAGAATTGTGATATTTGAGTAGAGTTTGGTATCTGGGAGTATTTTTCAATGACAAAATCAAATTTGATGTTAGTTTGTCTCTTTCGTAAAGGAAATCATGATAAGAATTTCCATTGAGAGTCCCTGGAAAAAAGTGGGGACCAATCAAATAATCCCCAACAATACCAATTCACACCTTCAATGAAAACTGGTGTTGAAACCTGGACTGAACTACTGCGTGAGGGTTTTCGTCACATCACACATGATTATTATGGAAGTTCCTTGTGGCGTTCTTTGAAAAATGTGCCTCGTCAGTGAATAATATCCCTGCAGTGAATTGAAGGTTTTGTGCAATTTTCTGCAGTATCCATTGGCAAAATGTTAAACGGGAAAGGAAATCTCGGGTCAACAATGCTTGAGCACGCTGAATGTAATGAGGATATTTTTGAATTATGATGTATTTACTTTCAATATATATATTTGACTTTGATCAAAATATAATTTTCATACACCAAATTGTTATTTTTATTTATATAATATATACATTTCCATGTAAACGATAAAAACGAAACTGAACAAAACTGACGAAACAATATTATTATTTCGACACCCCTCCATAATTATATTGTTCGGGATTAGAAGTCCAAGTCGTTGTCTTTGTTTTTGGAAAGCAAGACCTGGCAATCCTTCTGTAAGAATATCTGCTTGTTGATCACCGGTGGAAATGTATTTCACTTCTATCAGTTCTTGTCGTATAGCATCTCTGATAAAGTGATGTGCTTCGTCCGCTTATGATGTTCTGGATTTTTAGCTATTTGAATAGCACCTTGATTATCTTCGAAAATGACTGATGGTCTCAGAACGGGAAAATTTATATCTTCTATGATATTTTGCAACCATATAGCTTCACAGGTAGCAGCAGTGAGAGCCATATATTCGGCCTCGGTCGATGATAGGGCTACAGTTGGTTGTTTTTTTGTCACCCACGACACTGTGCAACTATGTACCTTGAACACATATCCAGTAGTAGACTTCCTATCTATCGAATCACTTGCCCAATCCGAGTCCGAATAACTTATCAATGTCGGTTGAGACTTATCTTTCTTGAAAACTAACTTCAAGTCCAGAGTTCCTTTAGTATATCTCAGAACTCTTTTGAGTCCCCTCCAAAGTGTTTCATTTGGACAATTTTGGAACCTACTGTAGAAATTTACTGAAGTACAGAGATCTGGTCGTGATCCCAACATTGCATACATTAAGCATCCAATCAACTGTTTGTAAGGTTTTTCTAATAGAATACCATTATCATCCTTTGGAATTTGCATTTTACTGTCCATTGGAGTTGACACTGAATGACAGTCTTTCATGTCAAATCGCTTCAAAACTTTCATCAAGTATTCTTTTTGACTAATGTATATAGCATCACCACCAGCATTTCTTTCGATTTTCAATCCCAGAAAGTTCTTCAACTCTCCAATATCCACCATCTCGAAGTCATTTTGTAAAGTGGTTTTCAATTTTAGAATTTCCATATCATCTCTCGAGCACAAAATTACATCGTCCACATAATATCGTATTGAATAGCCAAAGCTAGAAGTATTCTAATAGTTGTAAGTTCCACTACCGGTGCGAACGTTTCATTATAATCCAAACCTGGTTTTTGTAGGAATCCTCTCGCTACTAAACGGGCTTTATATTTGGGCTTTGCATTTTCACTTGGTTTTCGTTTGAAAACCCATTTAGAACTTATTATAGTAGCATTTTCAGGTGGTTCTGCCAATGTCCATGTTTTATTTTTGGACAGAGAATTCATTTCTTCTGAAGCAGCATTCCACCATTCAGCTTTGTCTGGGAAATTTTCAATGTCATTAATGTCAACAGGAACGTCATCAACGAAAGATTGTGCACACAGGGCGAGGCATGTGAAATCTTCCAACCACAATGGGGTAACTTCTTGAGCTCTGAGGTTCAACGGAGTCGGAGTTTTGGCCCTTCTCAGTTCTTAAATCTGTTTCGACTGTCACTTTTGACGTTTCTTCCATCACTTCATTTTCATCAGCTTTTTCATGCACTACTTTGGAAGGGTTTTCGTCTTCATTGGATTTAACTTCGAACCATTCACATATTGGAAAATTTATACAATGTTCATCAAATTTAACATCATGTGCCGAAATGATTTTCCTTCTTTTGGGATCCCAAAGGTGATAACCATTAGCGGTGTATCCTACCACGAACATTTTGTTCACTTTGGAATCCATTTTCCCTCGTTTCTCTTTTGGAATCAATGCATAACAAATACAACCAAATACTCTAAGTTCAGAAACACCTGGTTTTGATCCATACCACAGCTCAGCAGGAGTATTGAATTGGAGACATGATGTTGGGCTCCTATTTATGAGGTAAACAGCTGTTTGTACAGCCCCACTCTAGAGGAATTTGGGTAATTCTGCCCCAGCCATCATGCATCTTGCTTTCTCCAGAATAGTACGGTTCATTCTTTCGGCTAATCCGTTTTGTTCTGGAGTTTGAGGTATGGTATATTCCGTTATGATACCCTTCTCCTCACAAAAGTCATTGAAGTCTTGAGATGTGTATTCCCCTCCATTGTCAGACCGCAAACGAGATATCTTGCTACTGAATTTTGCAGTTACCCAGGCTTCATATATTTCGAAATACTTCAATACTTCGGACTTTTTCCGTAAAATATATACAACAGTGAAATGGGAGTAATCGTCTATAAATGTGAGAAAATACATGTTTCCATTCCAGGAGTTTGGAGTAACTGGACCACATACATCACTGTGAATGAATTCCAGGTGTCTACTGGTTCTTTTTCTTTCCTTTCTATGGGGCAATTTTGACTGTTTTCCCTCTACACAAGTCTCACATATTTTAGGGTTTTCTTCTGGTATTAAATTCATTCCATCAACCATATTTTCATTGAACAACTTCAGCAAATATGTTTTTCCGATATGTCCGAAACGTTTGTGCCACAGTTCCATATTCGAAGAAATATTATTTGATGAATAATAACAACTCTCATTCCATTCTTGCCATAAAACCAATTCATATAATCTATCAATTCTTTTGGCTACTGCAACCACTTCATTATTTTCAATGATATGAGCTTCTGCTTTTTCAAAAACAATTTTCTTTCCAGCCATTTCAATTTTTCGCACGGAGAGCAAATTTATTTCCAAGTGTGGAACGAAAAGAACATTTCTTATATCATACATTTTTTTTATCCCGTTCATCATGGCAAATGCTTCTATTGTTCCAATTTTCGTAGCTTGTAATTTTGGCCTGATTTTGCAACTGAGATTCTAATTGGATTTTTTAAATCTGTCACTGAGGAGAAATATTCTTCTTTGTTGACTAGATGTTCGGTTGAACCAGAATCCAAGTACCATCGAATAGATTTGGGCTCAGCTGAATGATTAAGTACGGATGGCTGATTGAAAGCGAGGAATGATACAGGTGAATCCATAGAATCACTTTCGTCGTCTGATTCAATTACAACCATGTCCGCTCGTCCATGATTTGGTTTATGTTTTCTAGTGTTCGTTCTACGGAAATTGGATGATCTTGCTTCAGCTTCCTTTTTCTTGAAAAAAAATTATTTTTCCTTATGCCCAATTCTTTTGCAATGATTACATCTATACTTGAAGAACAAATTACTTGAAAACGCTGTAGGAGTAGAAGACTGTACTGATTGAACTTCAGAGTGACTATTATTGCTTCTCTTCAACTCTTCATCTAACAATTTTCCTTTGACGAAGTCGAGACTGAGTTTATCATTCACAGTCTCAAGAGCAGTAACTAACACTTCATATTCCTTTGGCAAAGTTAGAAATAGATGGCAGATTATATCCAAGTCTTCCATTTTCGCACCAGCAGCCTTCAATTCTCGTATGATCTTGTCGAACGTCAGAAAATGATCCTGAAGAGAGTTTCCTTCATACTTCAATGTTAACAACTTCTTCCTCAGGTATACTTGATTGGTAATGCCTCTACGTTCAAATGTTGTCTGTAATGTTGACCAGATTCTCCATGAGGATGTCTTATCTTTGACATATTCAAGATGACTGTCAGATATACGTTGTATTATGAGCGACTTCCATTTTCTTCCTTTGGCTTTCAGCTTATTTTTCTCCTCTTCGTCAGATTCTGTATCAATTTTCTCCGACCCTGACTTATTCAGACATTCTAG
Organism: Gonioctena quinquepunctata; assembly: GCA_018342105.1. NCBI lineage: Eukaryota > Metazoa > Arthropoda > Insecta > Coleoptera > Chrysomelidae > Gonioctena > Gonioctena quinquepunctata. The sequence goes on along the minus strand of JAFIRS010003330.1, from coordinate 83,905 downwards.
GAGATCTTTTTCTTCTAAAAGAACTTCCATCCTATATTTCCAACTGTCATAATTCAATCCATCGAACAGTGGTATTCTATACTCGTTGTCTGGGCCCATAACCTTTTGAATTATGATGTATTTACTTTCAATATATATATATATATATATATATATATATATATATATATATTATATATATATATATATATGTATATATAAATATATATATTTGATGTTGATCAAAACATGATTTTCATACACCAAATTGTTATTTTTATTTATATAATATATACATTTCCATGTAAACGATGAAAACAAAAGTGAACAAAACTGACGAAACAATATTATTATTTCAACAGATACAACTGATTTTGATTGAGAATTACCCAAACTAATTTGTGATGTACGTTCAGATTTTGCGCAATTTTTCTTGTGCTTGCCCGTAGATCTTTTTCGATTGCCTGGAGAACAGCTTCTTCAACTTCTGGTGTCCTAGTAGTCAACGGTCTGCCTGCCACTGGAGCCGCTGAAAAAGGTTTCTGAATGTCTGGTGATTCGGCGCTCGATGATTAGAGAATGTTTCATTATAAATACGTCTAGACTCGTAGAAATTACCATCGGCAAGACCGTATACGTAAATAATATTAGCCATTTCGCTATTCGTGTATGCTGTCATTTGAAAAAGATTGGAACACAAATACAGAAAACAACTCAAGTGTCACAAGAACAGATTGAATTGGCATGACAAGTACTCATCTGAATGTTATTTATTTAAATCAGAAAAAAGTCCAAAAAAACTATGTAACAAAAAACAAGAATCATTTTTGACTACATTCAAGTATTGAATGTAGAAGAATGAAAGAAGCGTATTTTTTCCGATATTTACTACTTAGAGGCGACTTACGAGGCCCACGGAAATAATTAAAATGCATCGATTATTTCAAATCCCAATTACTCGAAAACAGTTGCTCGCAGCGACCTCCACCAGGAATATATTGTTTACACAAAAATGTTGGAAAAATCGATTTTTCCTCTAGAAAACGTGATACAGGTGAGCACAAAAAAGTTATGACATTTCAAATGACTGAAAAGTCATGTAGGTGGAGCCACCTTCACGAAAGAGACAAACCAATATCAAATTTGATTTTTTCATTGAAAAATACGCCCAGATACCAAACTCCACTCGAATATCCCAATTATTATGAAATGTATTCACAAAAAATTAAAATAAGAATTCAACTTTGACACTCTCTGCATCTCATGTAAGTATTATATATGAGCAATATTTCCATTAACAACTTCTCACAAGGATTTTTTCAAGCCAGTTTCACCAGATATTCCATGAATTGTTTTCCATAAGCTTTCCTGTGGTTGTTTAGATGAAGACTTGTGGTAGAATTTGTTGGTACTTTTTCCATTTAAGTATTGTTTTTTTTCTTCTCCCGTATTATAATACCGAATCAAATATCTGCTACCGATTTATTAATATTGTCCATCTCAACGCGGATTATCATTTTGAAACAGATTTTGGCCAATAAAAACACGTACTTTTATTTTTCGCCCTATAGAAAACGTACTTGGAAATAATCTATGTTTCTACATCTTGTTTGACATTCAATTTTAATTGACATTCAATTACAACGCGTCAAAAGTACCTATAAGTATGCCGAGCAGTGAAGAATTATCTTGTACACCACCAGAAATTCTTGTTTTTATTTCATTATTTATTGGTCGTAAAGAAAAAATATTGTATGCAACGATGATGAAATGGCTATTAATAATTTCTGAAGTTCTTCGCTATAACCTCACCTGCCTTACATCATCATCGCATATAAGGTTATTCGTAAATAAAATTTTATTAACATTCCTTCGGTTATATTCAATGTTGGCAATGTAACAGTAATGGTAAAAAAGGTCAAGTATTTGGAACCAGCCCGGATTCCCACGAAATTCCTACAGGTGCTTTGAAACATAATGAAAACAGTACAGTGACAGACATTTTTCCGCGAAAAAGATAATTGTAGGAGATATGGTCTCTCGAAGGTCCTGAAACGTGGTTTTGGAACGTCACTCCAGGAGGCTGTAAATGGATTAAGACGATACCTTTCTACACCAAAACATTAACTGCGTACTCATTCAAATTTCTAAGTATATTTAAATCACAATTTGCGATAAATTGTAGAAAAATACACCAATGACTTTTTTTAAATTTTTTATAAAAAAAACAGTTATCGAACATTGGTGATTGCATTGATATTGTCATGCCATGTTACCAACTAGTCAAGCAAATAGTGCCATTTTGGAATTTTTACGGAATTTTCACTATTAATACCATTAGCATGATTAAAACTCTTCAGAAATCGAAAATTTCATGAGGAAAATACATTTATGGCTCTTTAAGGTTCCAAAAAGTGCGGTCGCAGTTTTAACAGTGGATATGCTTCAACTTGTCCTCCTTTGCGTCAGCACTTCATTTGCATTTTCATTCGCCCTTTTCTCGTTTTTTCTTTCCGCATCTCATGCATTTGTGATCTGGGAAGTAGAAACAATCGTTACATTGACAATAATCAAATGTCGGATCATTGAAACACCTTTACTCGAAATACAAACGGTCCTTCCTTAAGTTAACAATAGTAATAGAGTGTTTTGTGACCTCTCTGGTTATTACAGCTTGGAGTTTGGTTGGGAAAACGTCAATTAACTGAAACCACAATGGATCTGTTGCCGACGTTTCAACTTTTATGAAGTCATCCTCAGGGCACTACAATAGGGATTGTGAATATTACAATGGTGAATAGTAGATGATAGTACATGATAAATAACATGATGAAAACCCCAATAGAGGTATAAAGTACAAACAACTTGAGCTGTAAATAGGTCAAATCTTATGAAAATATTTATATATAAAATTGACATGAATAAAAATCATTATAAAGTTGTAAAACAAATCATGTAGTGAAACAACAGGATACTAACAAGACAAATAGGCTCCTTGTCGTAATAAAATGAACAAACAAAACAGGTCTTGAACACCCAGAAAAAAATCTTCACAAATTCGATTTTGTGAATACAGAAATTGTTGGAAAGCAAAAAAACACTAGAAAAAGAGGTAGGGGAGGGTCCCGTACTTTGAGCCGTCCTGTACCTCGAGCCAGCCGAATAACTGTTGACATTTCTTCCTATAAGAGTTGGCAACACCCTCGACTGTCGCGAGTATGACTACGATTGGTATCATCCAGTCAGTTATAGTTAAATGAAATCGACACGTGTTATTGTTGAAAACTTTGATTTTGCGTCTTCAAAGTAAGTTTTCAATTTCTTAATATTCATCGTTTTTTTAGGTCTTGATGTAGATATAATTTCAAACTATTTACGGCATGTAATAGTGAGTTAATACTTAACATATGCAGACACTTTTCCTAAATTTCAGTTTCACGTTTTTAGGTTATTTTATTTCATTTATTTCTTGATGCATTGTCTTGTACCTTGAGTCGGTATGGGGCATGTTCCTTGGGCCATGGCCCAAGGTACAAACTTAGAAAAATTACCATTTTTTTTTCATTTGCAGATGCCTAGAAGTAAAAGTGGTGTGACAAGGCAGGGACCTTCTGATGTGCAAGTAAAAAAAGCTTTAGCTGCCGTTAAAGATGGCATGAGCCAACGAAAAGCCTGCGAAGAATTCAGTGTGTCCAGGGCAACACTTCAGTGACTTCTTGAACGCAATGAGACCGTAGTCGATAATTATAAGCCATACAAAAACTGTGCTGTAAAAAAATATTCAGTAACCAAGAAGAGGAAAGTCTTGTGAAATATCTTCTTAAATCATCAAAAACGCTCTCCACAGAAATCTGCTGAGATGTTTGGCTTATTCTTTTGCAAAATCGAATAACAGAAACATGCCCCAGTCCTGGATAGTCAATGAAAAAGCTGGAAAACAGTGGTTTCGAGAATTTATGAAGAGGCATCGTGAACTAAGTCTTAGAAAACCTGAGGCTACTAGTCTAGCACGCGCCACCAGTTTTAACAGACATAATGTTGGCATGTTTTTCACTAAACTGAAGGAAAGTATTGCGAAATATCAGTTTACTGCCTCAGATATTTACAATATGGACGAAACCGGAAACTGCACTGTGCAAAATACGACCAAGATAATTGCGGCCAAAGGACAAAAACAGATAGGAGCTGCGACATCTGGAGAAAGGGGATCAAATATTACCATGATAGCGTGCATCAATGCTCTCGGAAATAGCGTACCGTCTATGTTTATATTCCCCAGAGTTAATTTTAGGCAAATTATGCTGAACGGTGCCCCAGCGGATTCAATTGGATCTGCTCAAAAATCTGGATGGTCAAATTCGGAAACATTTCTTATATGGCTGCAACATTTTATTGATAAGGAAAGGCCAAGTCCGGAGCATAAAAAATTATTAATAATGGACAACCATGAAAGCCATTGCTCTCTTGAAGCTGTTACATTATCAAAAAATAATGAAATAATATTACTGACTTTACCACCCCATACTAGTCACAAGCTCCAGCCCCATGACCGTGCAGTTTTTGGTCCATACAAGCAATATTACAATAATGCATGTGACGAATGGCTTTTGAAGCATCCAGGATCACTTAACATTATGTCGCAGAACTAGCGGGAAAAGCACATCCACTGGCGTTCACCCCAAAAAATATTCAGTCTGGATTTAGAGTCTCGGGAATTTGGCCCCCGAATGAAAATATTTTCGGCGATGAAGAATATTTTTCTTCATCAGTTACCGATCGTGAAGAGCCCACCGGCTCTACAGATGATCCCAAACCGTCTACAAGTCAACATTTGGTTCCTCTCAATGACGGTGATAATAATAATGCGCTTGCAATGGAACGAACTGCCCCGGAGTTCACAACTCCTGAAAAATTGCGGCCATATCCAAAAGCAAAGACTCGAACTATGAAAGCCAGTAATCGTAAGAAAACAAAAAGTAGAGTTCTGACTGACAGCCCCGAAAAAGACGAAATCGAACGAATTTTCAATGAAAGGCAAAGAAGAGAAGAGCTGAAAAAAAGCAAGCAAGTCGTCCGAAATATTACAGCCAGAAAAAAGAAAGTCCCAGTGGAAGTGGAATCATCTGAAGACGAAGAGACATATTCGCCCGACTCGGACAGTTCAGAAATATCAAATGAAATTTGTGAGCCTGAGGATGCACATCATTAAAACATGGGATTATGTGCTGACGAAAATTTGTGGGAAAAAATCAATTCATTTTTATGTGGCCGAGATTATTAACATTGTTACTAATGATGAATTAGAAGTAAAATACTTGAAGAGGTTTGGTTCTACAACCAAGTTTGTGAGAGAAAATGAGGAAGTATTCACGATTGACAAGGAGAGCATCGTTTTATGCCTGCCACAGCCTATATGTGGAGGATTATCAGAAAGACAAAAAAACATGTTGACTTTTGGGATTGACTTTGCATCATATAACGTTGAATAGACTTCAGTCGTTGATTTCTCATGTTTTTGTAATTACATTTTGTGAAATACATGCTCCAACTCATATCAGTATTAACTTATTTGTGTATGGCTCAAGGTACATTACACATGGCACAAGGTACAAGACTTTATTGTACCTTGAGCCATTATACCTTTTGAAAAGAAACAAAAATATTTAATTTATTGTGAAATATTTTCCACAAATACTTTTGCCATATGATAGGGCCCATATGAAACTTAATGTCACATTATTAAAAGATCGACCTTTTGTTTTTTTGCTGCATTTTGTAAGGATTTGAAAATACCTGGCGTCAAGGGACCCTCCCCTATACAAGAAATGATAAAAATAAAAAAATACAGAAACAATGCTAATAAGAAAACAGATACTCAATTTCTACCCAACTCCTATTCATACCTATCAAGTAAATTGAAAACACCACAATAATCACACACCATGCATGCCTATGGTTCCTACACGTACCTTATCAATGAATAACGAAAAAAATCAAGAGGAAAAAACAAAAACTTTTCCAATCTCCACTGGATGCATTCATTCAGAAGCAAACTCTCCGTCGATTTCGACATATGTTAACAATTTTCCATTTACATTAAAACAAGAGGAATCCAAGTATATGTAAATGTCCATTTTAATATACATTTTATTACGACAAGGAACCTATTTTTCTTGTAAGTATCCTGTTGTTTTACTACATGATTTGTTTTACAACTTTACAATAATTTTTATTCATGTCAATTTTATATATATAAATATTTTCATAAGATTTGACCTATTTACAGCTCAAGTTGTTTGTACTTTATACCTCTATTGAGGTTTTTATCATGTAATTTATCATGTACTATCATCTACTATTCACCCTTGTAATATTCACAATCCCTATTGTAGTGCCCTGAGTATGACTTTATAAAAGTTGAAACGTCGGCAACAGATCCATAGTGGTTTCAGTTAATTGACCTTTTCCCAACCAAACTCCAAGCTAGAATGAATTCGTATAAAAAATTACTTCTAGCGAGTTGTTCGCGAGAGAAGCGTTACTTGTAAGGTTCATTGACTTGCATACAACTTGGATAGCAATGTTAGCCAGGTAGGTTAGGTTGTGTTCTTTATTTTACGTAAAAATGGTTGGTTTCATTTAGACACACATGATAAAAACTCTCTTAGAAGGTGTGCCTTGGTCTGGTCTAAGATTCATTGGAACAAAATGATTTTCTGACGTAACGTTGTTATTCGGATGTGTTTAGTAACTTTTGGAATGCGACCCGTCAAAGGCATGTCACATTTTCAAAAGCTACCCAAAACACCCTAGAAGCATAGTACAATAGTTGGGTTAGAAATTGTTTGTAAAACATATATCCTTCACCTTTTCATAAGTTTCAATGTTTATTTTCCATATGTTCAATCTCTGTCGTACTGCATTCAATTTGAGTAACTTTTATTCATCTCTGGACACGTACGCAACGTCGCTTATCAATGAAACGACATAATCAAGAGGATTCGCATAAACAAAACGCAATCACCAACGTTTGGTTCTTGACATTCATTTTGAGAAATCAAAGGAAAAGTAATTGGTGTTTTTTCTAGGAATTATCGAATAGTAAGTGAATAAAATAGAGCTAGAACTTTGAATGAGTGTGTAGTTTCTGTTTTCGTATGAAAAGTTATAGTTTATATCAATTCACAGTTTCCTGGAGTGACTTTCCAAAATTACTTGGGACATATCCTCATATCTCCTAAAATTATCTTTTTCGCGCAGGTATTTCGATTTATATTGAGTTTTTATGATGTTTGTGAGTGCGAAAATTTCGTGAAAATCCAGGATGGTACCATATTCTTGACCTTTTCCAAAAATGTGAGGTTCGGACCTTGTTAGAAAACAATTTCAAAAGGTCATCAGTGTACCTTTCATTCGATTTATCTTCTGACTTCATACATTTTCTTCCCAACAATCATGTCGAACATTAATTGGAAAATTTCGAAACCATTATAACACGCTTGTGGAAAAATGCATCTTTCACACTTTTTCATATGTCAATAGAAACAAAACAGAAGTACGTTATTAACTATTGATATATTTTATTCCAGGTTATTTTGGTGAGATGGAACGAGCCATACCAGAAACTAGCTTCGTGTGATAATTTTGGAATAATTTACATATGGATAAAATACGAAGGGCGATGGTCCATAGAATTGATAAACGACCGAAACACCCCTGTGACGCATTTTTCCTGGTCCCACGACGGGAGAATGGCACTCATTTGCTATCAGGTAATCTATCACTCAACATGAATTCACAACAAAGGAGTAATTTATTATGGATTATTGTGTTAATGGTTAGAATGACGTGATGTAGCCATTAGTGGAATTAAAGAAATATTTTTCCTTCTGTAATCATCGACACCTATACTGGGAATTCAAAGGGGATATTTGCGGTTTCATTAGTGCAGGGGAATGATAAACGAGAAGTGATTGAATGAAAAGTTTCGATGGTGTTTTTTCTGATCTTATAATTTGATAACAAATTCATGAAAACATATCGAAAGTTTTGGTCTCCAATAGGAGTGCACAAAAAACATAAAATTCCATATCAAATTTAGGTGACAATAGTAAAATGACCCAAACATCCAATGCATCTGATACTAATGTTATTCTACATAGCTAGTTTCATGAATTGTTACACATTTTTCACTGGAGATTTTTCAATCATCTCCCCAGTGATATCAAAAATGAAAAAAAAATTGATAAATTCAAAATAAGATTGAAAAAATATTTAGTGGAATCCTGCTTTCATGACATTAGTGAATATTTTGCTAATTCATCATTTTTTTAAATTTGATTGTTTGCTTGTTTGTATGGACGATATGTTCAAAGTAATAAACGAACAGCAAGGCTTTGGAACTCATTGCCTAGGGAGGTGTTCCCCGAGGCATACAACCTCCAGAAATTTAAGAAGAACACCAACTACTACCTTCTTTCCCTTGGTTCCCACGATGTTCTCTGAACATTATAGGATAAACCTTTTCGTGGGAACCAGAACATAAAAAAAAAGTTATTTGTTTACTGTATATATATATATATATATATATATATATATATATATATAAATTACTGTTTTTTGGTTTATCAACATTGGAGAAAACTATGTTTTGTTAGGGAGTTGTTTTGAAACTATTTTATTTCCACGACCTGTTACAGGTCCTTCCTTTTGGTTGACCATTCAATGCGAAACCTTTGATCTAGTGCCTCACATCCCCGAAATATGTGGCGTGTAATCTTCCAGTTTCAATGCACGTAGCATAGATCTCCATCGTGCATCCTGTGCGTTTCGAATAGATATTGTTTTACAATGGAAACTAACACTATTTTTTATTAAAACGTTTTGGGATAAAATAATTCATTTTTGAAGCTTCAATGACCATTGATAACATATGAAAATTTGATAGCAAATTTCTCCTTTCAACCAAGTTTTCCTATTCAGGAATTCGACTGCAACTATAATTGTTTGGAAAGCATAGTCGATAGTATGATAAAAAAGCATTGACACAAGTTACGCATTGGAATGATATGTAGAATAAAAAAAAAACAATTTCTTAATATATAATTATAATTCCGCATTTATATTTATCAGAGCCGATAAAGAATATGAGTGTTTGGTTTTGGTTAGTTATCAGAGTAAATAATTTTCTAATAATAACGAACAAGCTTGTGACTATCAATTAATTTTTTTTTGTGAACTCCATTCAGATGGGAGAATTCAAAATGGGTGCAAGTTTCTTTGGTTCTTCTTGTGTTCTTCGATGGTTATTGATTATGCTATTCATCAATTTCATAGGATAGTTTGAGGTAGACTTCAATAGAAATACTAACTATTTGGGACGTCACCACAACACGTCTTCCAAAAATGTTCAGTATATCTTCGCCAGAACCAAAAAATGCCATACAGTGCGGCTTTTTATAGTCCCCTCCCTTTGTTAATTTTTGAACGGTTCGACATAGAATAAAGGGACAAAAACAGTTTGAATGTTATCACCGATACTACTTTTTGAAATTAAAGACATTGTGATTGGGGGCCACATCTACTTAAAAATTCCAAATAGCATGGAACGGCAAGTGGCACTCCTTTGAACCTATAATTCAATTTTCTTTTCAAGCATCCTATTTTGTTCGAATTTTGTTGTTACGTTTTTTCACTATGTGCATTTGAAATGTCAAGTATAAGTGCGGATCCGAATGGTACCCTTACCGCTCTAACTTTTGAACGGTTTGATGTGATAAAATAGTAAATAAAATGTTGAAAAGGGAACCACTCTCAATTAAATATTGATAGAAAGATTTTTCTGTGAATTGAAAAATCCACGATAAAAATGAAATTATTGTTTGTGAATGTCTAACAGAAAACAACTACTTCCCCGGCAAAAGCCACGCTGGAATTGAACTACATCTGATAGATATTCCGAAAAGACCCTAACTCAAAAGAAAAAATCTAAAATTGAAAATTTGCATTTTCATTCAGATAGTTATTTGATTTTCTATTCCAGTCTTAATTAAGAACTCATGAAGTAGAATGAGGCAAAGAAGAATGTTTTCCAAAAAAGAGTACTCACCAGAAAACATTCGTAACATTGACGCAAGAGAGACATCGCATTCACTAGGTCTTCAATACATTTTTGTCGACCAAAATCTATTTCACGCTTCCACGATCATCAGGAAGACCGGAAGAAATGGAAAACACATTTTCAAGAAGCAATCTCACTTTGCAAAGATGGAAAAAGTTGGAATCATTTTTTATGGAGAGACACTTTGAAATTAGTGTTTTCTGACATTAAAACCTGTCATGGGGTATGATAGATTGATTTGTTGAAAATATGAACAGGATGTTCATAAAATCAGATGTGGAATCATCTGCGACTGGAAGATATACTTTAGTCACTATCTTCCATCGTCAAGATAACCTCTTGTAGGTATTCATGTTGTAAAGGGAAACATCCTCAATTGAATATTGATAGGAAGATTTTTCTGTGAATTGAAAAATCCACGATAAAAATGAAATTATTGTTTGTGAATGTCTAACAGAAAACAACTACTTCCCCGGCTAAAGCCACGCTGGACACTGAACTACATCTGATAGATATTCTGAAAAGACCCTAACTCAAAAAAAAAAAATCTAAAATTGAAAATTTGCATTTTTATTCAGATAGTTATTTGATTTTCTATCCCAGTCTTAATTAAAAACCCATGAAGATGAATGAGGCAAAGAAGAATGTTTTCCAAAAAAGAGTATTCACCAGAAATCAGACATTCACAAACAATAATTTCATTTTTATCGTGGATTTTTCAATTCACAGAAAAATCTTTCTATCAATATTCAATTGAGAATGTTTCCCTTTTCAAGATGGATACCCCACAAAAGCTTATCTTGACGATGGAAGATAGTGACTAGAGTTTATCTTCCAGTCGCAGATGATTCCACATCTGATTTTATGAACATCCTGTTCATATTCTCAACAAATCAATCTATCATACGTCATGACAGGTTTTAATGTCAGAAAACACTAATTTCAAAGTGTCTCTCCATGAGAAATGATTCTGACTTTCTCCATCTTTGCAAAGTGAGATTGCTTCTTGAAAATGTGTTTCCTATTTCTTCCGGTCTTCCTGATAATCGTGGAAGCGTGAAATAGATGTTCGTCGACGAAAATGTATTGAAGACCTAGTGAATGCGATGTCTCTCTTGCGTCAATGTTACGAATGATTTCTGGTGAGTACTCTTTTTTGGAAAACATTCCTCTTTGCCTCATTCATCTTCATGAGTTCTTAATTGAGACTGGAATAGAAAATCAAATAACTATCTGAATAAAAATGCAAATTTTCAATTTTAGATTTTTTCTCTTGAGTTAGGGTCTTTTCACAATATCTATCAGATGTAGTTCAATGTCCAGCGTGGCTTCAGCCGGGGAAGTAGTTGTTTTCTGTTAGACATTCACAAACAATAATTTCATTTTTATCGTGGATTTTTCAATTCACAAAAAAATATTTCTATCAATATTTAATTGAGAATGTTTCCCTTTTCAACATGAATACCCCACAATAGGTTATCTTGACGATGGAAGATGGTGACTAAAGTTTATCTTCCAGTCGCAGATGATTCCACATCTGATTTTATGAACATCCTGTTCATATTTTCAACAAATCAGTAAATAAAATATTTTGAATTGCATTACCGGACTTACTTTCTGAGAGAAGATACATTACAATTACTCGACAGAGGGTGCTGGAGACACATCAACTTGAAATTTTCGAAAGGCATAGAGGTCGAGTTGCACATCGTTGAAAATGTAATTCAATTTTTCTTTCAACTGTGGTTGTTCTACGGAATTGCGAGTGCGGCTTTTTAGGGCTGTTAACTTTTGAACGGTTCGGCATAGAACAAGGGGACCAACATTATGTTGAATGATATCACCGATTCTTTTTTTCGAAATGAAAGACATCGTGATTACTCAATAGATGGCACATCAACTTAAAAATTTCAAATAGCATAGGGGTCAAGTGGCACAACGTTGAAAAAATTATTCAATTTATTTTTCAACCATCCGGTTATTTTTGAATTTTGTCAATTCTTTTTTTTCACAACATGCATTTTAAATTTTGTTATATTTGACATATGAAATGCATATTGTGAAAAAACTTATTGACGAAATAAAAAAAACTAGATGTTTGAAAAGAGAATAGAGTTATCTTTTCAATGTGCCACTTGACCCCCCCATGCTATTTGAAATTTTTGAGTTGATGTGTCTCCTCCGCGCCATCTATCGGGCAAACACAATGTCTTCATTCAGAAAGTAGTAGGTATCGGTGAAATTATTCGAAATGGTTTTTGTCCCATTGTTCTACGTCAAACTGTTCAAAAGTTAACAGGGGGGGGGCTATAAAAAAAGCCGCATTGTATATATATATATATATATATATATATATATATATATATATATATATATAAATATTTTTCATCAATATCTCGGATGAGTTTGAAAATGAGCCAAATCGGTCAAGTAGTTTCAAAATTGCTATTGAAGAATTGGAAAAAAAATCTTTCAAAGTTCATACCAATATCGGCCAACATTATATTTTTTGATAGAACTCTCATTATTTTATGAACTATATGAATAATAATAGTTATAATTTTTTTCGGGTGATATTGATAGTGAAAACCAAGTGAGTACTGTCTATATCCTTGTGTGCTGGTTATACTTCTTTCCTTTGATTTGAGTCAGATCACATAGAAATATTATGAAGCGTTTGGGGGGATTTGAATCCTTCCTTTTCATTGAAAAAATTCAAGGTTCATACAAAAATAGAAATGCTTGTTTCCAATGGCAATTTTAATTTTTTTCTGACACATGATTGGTTAGCTCGATTGATGACAATTTCAGAATCAATACATGAATTCTGATATCTACCTTTCCGACTGGCAACGCCAACGGTTTTTGAATTGTGAGGGTCTCTATGTCTTGACTGAATTTTTGAAATGGATACGTTCAACACAGAGTGGGATAGCTCTCAAAATAAAATTGGAATATGCTTGACTGAAGGAGTTTTGAGACATATACAATTTACCGTTATACTTTCTCAGGAGTAATAGATTCATAAACGACTATTGTTTTTCCCTTTTTGTTCTTACGTGAACTTAATAAATATTGGAACTATTCAACATCTGATATTTGTTAGTGATAATGACGTCACCCAAAATACTTCTATGTCAAAACGTGCAAGTTCAAATATATGAATTGACGTGTACGAGCGATATTTCTCTTCCGTGCCTGTAAAGACTTCAGGGAATTTATTCCAACCTTTACTCAACATAGAACATACTTGGTTACTTCGACGGGATCACTATGAGCAATCAGTAGGTTGATAATCGGACCGGCTTCCTACTCACTCTTATTCATACGACCGACCTACACATTTTGACCCAATGGTTGGACGGCTAGGCCCCTGTCGGCTACGCTGACTGGTGCGTTCTACTGAACGCTATTACCATATGGTCCCAGCTCTCCCGGCTGGCTTCGAGTGGCTTTGGCGGAATTTGGCTGGGTAGCTGCTGGCTGGGCTCCCATGGTGGCTGGTGTCGCTGCTGAGCTTCAACTACCATCTTGGTGTTTCCTCAATACGTCCTTTCATCGCTTCAACAGTGTTATATCCACCTCTGGGTAGACACACGCCAAGTATACTGGTCTCTTGTCAGTAGAAGCGAAGAATATAGTTGCGAGATATTTTTATAATTCACTTGGACAAAATGTTCTATGTTGAGTTGAGATTTCACATGCGTCACAGCGTTTGTTGTGATATGTACCATCAATTTAATCAACAACTTTTGTACCTTCGGTAGATTGCAATTTGCATATACATGGTTTCCGTGTTTTTCAACGGGTTCTACATGGCTCAACTTTGAAATCACCTTGTGTATATTCAAGGGTATTTTTCTCTTCAATCAAACTTTGGCGCTCTCTACAGATTTCGGATTTGCTTCGGGCGTTACCTTCTGTTATAGAGGGAAGGCCACCCGTGCCAGGCAGACTCAGTGAAGAAGAAACAATACTCCAGAGGTCACTATGATATTGACAAAGCTTAACGGGACCAGAAAGGCAGATTTTTATTGCCCTTGACTGGGTTTTGATCCTGGGCGTTGGCTGGGCAAAGCTACATAACTACGTAAATGAATAGTTTTATTTACCCAATGAAAGAAATAACACAATACAGGACGGCTGACGGGAGCCTCCAACATTATACAGAGCAAGGCAGTGCATAACAAAAGCGGGGAGGAGGTGTAAAGTTTCACAGGTAGGAAAACAGCCAAGAGCACATGCGGAGCAGTATATAAGCTCAAAAAAAAGATTGCAAGCGGTAATTTCATAACGAGGTTAACGATAACACGGGATGCGTGAAAATTCAAAGCTTGGTCGTGATTAATCAATGATAGGCAGTTCGTAGTAGTCTGCGGTTTAAGGGGTTTTACTAAACTCATATCTATCTTCACTCTACGCCACTGTCGAAGAGAAAGGTCCCAGATACACTCTACTCCAGACAGAAAATATCAAAACAATTGCAAACATGGTGCCTGGCTACGGGGTATATATAAACTGTTACTCTACGCCACTGTCGGGGAGAAATGACACAGGGACTCTCTACCTCACACAAGAAATCTTGAAACAATTCCAAATAGGGTGTTAGTCTACGGTGTCTATATTTACTGTTAGGCCACGCCACTGTCACATGGTCACATGGACTCCCTATTTCTGACTGAATACTTTATAACTATCCTTACCATAAACGCTGAGTCAGGGAAATATTACGAATATTGTAAACAAATTTTTGGGCATATCTCTGAATTATATCCGGTCGGGTGGGGCCTTTGCCGCTCGGAAGCGGATGGGCTATACGGTGTCGCGAACGGAGCCTCCGAGAAACAGAGCAAAATCTCGGAGTAAGCAGCCTTAGCTCTGTGCAGGGGGCACCACAGAGCAGGACCAACCCTTTCCCACAGACTCGTGAATATCAGATGACATCAGCTAGAAAACAAAGCAGGGCAAAAGCAAGGAGGCAGGTGGACCTTCAGACGGAGGAAAAATAAAAAAAGACTCCGATCTGACTCCCAGGCCCCTCCACAATCCACCAATCTGAGAAGGCCCAGAAACACGCGAGTGCCGACTGGGACCTACAGCGAGTTGGCCAGAGGAATCCGGCTTGCGATGATCGACAAACGCCATCCGGATGTCCTACTGAAACAAGCAGACCTGGTTCAAAACGCAATTATGGAATTCTTCCAGACCCCATCAGGGAGTAGGAGTGCAGCAACACAATTCGAAAGAGCTTTCTTCAACGCAGGGGTCCTAGAGATGACCTGCGCAAACGAAGGAACAGCGAACTGGCACAGGGTGACGATGGGCTCACTTGGTGGGGACTATGGGCGAAAGCTGAATTGACGGTGGTCAACTTCACGGACCTCCCTGTCAGACACCGGGTGCTTGTCTTCGTCCCTGGGGTAGTAAGCACTCCATCGGAGTTCAGCCGGAGACTCAGGATCCAGAATCCGGATCTGAGGTCTCAGGAATTGACTCTGATGATTCAAAACACCGAGATGGAAGGAGGACAACTCCTGGCCTCCTTGGTGGACAACGTTTCGTTCAGGACACTGAAGAGGATGCAATTCCGAGCCTACTACGGGCTCGGAAAAGTACTGTTCAGGGTTCTGGACAAACAAAGACATAGGGGAGATAAGAGTCATCCAGATAAACCTCCAGCACTGTGAGGCGGCTACGGCAGTATTTGCAGGGGCTATGGGGGACTTCGAGGTGGCTCTCATTCAGGAACCAGGGACCCGACAGGGTGAAATCAAAGGTCTTGGAGGGGTGAGCGGTGCAGCAGATCCACTGGGACCCCTCGGATCTTTATACTCATTAACAAAAATATCAACATACTTGCCGTTCACGAACCTATGTTCAAAAGACTTGGCAGCAGTGAAGCTTAGGATCAGGTAAGACAATGGGTCGAGGGAGTTAATTCTTATATCGGCCTATTTCCCTTCAGATGATCATGAACCACCACCCACGAAGGCTGTGGGGGAATTGTCCCCTCATTACAAGGAACTCCACCAGGAACGTGACTAGAGAAGCTGGTGAACAGGCATATAACGGACGGTGCACTGGTAGAAAGGCTACTACAGGACCAGCTGCTCAACAGGAAACTGCACTTCACAAACTGGTAGAGAGAGTGGAAAATACGCTGGAAAATGAAGAGGTACTAATAGCGGCCTCTTAAGATATAGAAGGAGCTTTCAATAACACCTCTATAGCCTCAATCACCAAGTCTCCTAGTAGAAGGGGAGTCGAGGAACCTTGCGTGACCTGGATAGACCCAATGCTAAGGAACATACGACCCTAATGGAGGGGCTGTAGTTGCCGGGCGGCCAGAGGCGGCCCACAGGGGGGAGTTCTTCCTCCAGTCCTGTGGAATCTGGTCATGGGCGGACTACTGGGCTCCCTGAAAGTAAAAGGTCACAAAACCCTTGGATACACTGGCGACATTGTTGTCCTGGAACAAGGGAAATTCAATACCACGGTTAGGGATCGACTGCAAGAAGCCCTAAATTTGGTTACCAGATGGATGGACTTCGAGGAATTGTACATCAACTCGCAGAAGGCAACCATAGACACATTCACTCGGAGATGCAATTTAAAGGGGCTACGACCTATAAAACTTCGAGGAGAAACAATACATAGTAAGGGAGAGGTCAAATATCTCGGGGTGATACAAGACTCGAAATTGACCTGAAACCAACATCTGAGAAAAAATCAGAAAAGCGGAGACCACATTAATCGTGAGGAGACGCTCTTTTGGCATGAATTGGGGGCTAAAACCACACATCATACACTGGTTGTACAAAATGGTGGTAAAACCGGCCATAATGTAGGCCTCCCTGGTGTGGTGGACGAAGGCACTTCAAAGGAGTGCCAAAGCTAAACTGGGCAAGGTACAAAGACTTGCCTGTGTAGGCATTACAGGGGCAATGAAAGCAACACCCACTGCAGCCATAGAGACACTACTGGGACTGCCTCCCCTCCACTTGCTGATACAGGGAGAGTCAAGGCTACGTGCCTTCAGACCAAGAAACACACTGGACAATATAAATGTTGGGACAGGACACATGAGTATCGTCAGCATCGTAAACAGAAACCTGCTAGACATGAGATCAGATCACATCGATTCTCATTCGACAAGTCATACAGGGTATGAATAATAGAATAGGTGGCGCCCCCTACAGAATAAACAAAACTACTTACTTAAACGTCAAATTCATTTCGTAAGCATTCTTGTGAAAAATGCAAAATAATGGTAATAACTTCAACCGGCATCGATTATCAAATAATCGACTTGAAATTTTCCAGTCCAAATATCTAGAAAACGGTTGCTTATAGCGACTTGTGAAAGGGGAAGCTTTTTTACGTAAATATGATAGAGACATTTTTTTACTGAAAAATGTGCAAGAAGTACGCTCAAAAAAGACAGAACTGTATGGAATCACACATAACTCAATACAGGGCAAGATCTGGTACACAAACGGATCGAAGATGGAGAATGGTGCGGAAGCAGGAGTGTACTTTGAAAATCCAAGACTTAGCTACCTCCTGGGTACTCACACCTCTGTATTTCAAGCAGAGGTCTACGCAATCCTTGAATGTTTGAGGGAAAACATCGGGAGAATAATAGTAGAGGAACAGATCCACATTATCTCAGAAGGCTCTGAGTAGCCAGGAAGTGCCGTCACATCTGGTATGGGACTGCAAAAAGAAACTAGCAATCCTGGCAGAACAAAACCGCCTCAAGCTGATTAGGGTACCAGGACATCAGGGATTTGCGGGGAATGGAAAAACTGGCGCACTCGCCAGAAGAGGATCGGAAAACGAACCAGGGCCAGGACAGACCCTCGAGGTTCCGAAGCGTATGGTACGAGCGTCAGTAGAAGACTGGATCCAGGTAAAACACGAACAATACTGGAAATACATTTCAAGAAACAGACACAGAAAATACTACGTCAAAGGCCTGGAGAAGAACCTGTTAACCCTCAACAGGGTACAACTGAGAATTTTTACGGGGCTAATGACAGGATATGTGCCAGTGAAAGTGCACCTTAACAAAATGGGACTATTCAATGGTGACCTAACATGCAGACTGTGCGGCGAGAAACCAGAAACAGTATCACACATACTGTGCAACTGCGGAGCTCTGGACGCAGAAGACAGTCAGTCATTGGGAAACCAATTGGTGAACCGAGACTGTACAGCACACTTTCAGCATAAGACCTGTACAAACTTGTGCAGGGTACGAAACTACTGAAAGGGAATGAGCAGGCCGGATACAATGGGCCAGAAGGCCCAAGTGTCATTCGGAGGTACGAACCAGACGATCCTACTGTGTGAGATTTTTAGTGGGTAACCTGGAGAAAAGGAGACAATAGGAACCTGAAAACTCAGAGCAAGTATCACACTCTGTCCAAGAAGGATTTTTCACACCCCAAAAAAAAAAGTTCAGAGCTCGGCCGTGATTACTCTATGGTAGGCAAAATAAAATCTTATATCTTTGATGCCACAAATCAATATTTTGAATAAACTATTCAGATAAATTCATAAAGAAAAATAGTTCGTAGTAGTCTGCAGTTTTGCGGTTCTACTGAACCTATATCTATCTTTACTCTACGTCACTGTCGAAGAGAAAGGTCACAGGGACACTCTACTCTAGATAGAAAATCCTATAACAATTCCAAACAGGGTGTTAGGCTACGAGGCCTCTATTGACTTTTACTCTACGCCACTGTCGAGGAGAAAGGTTACAGAGACACTCTATCCCAGACAGAAAATCTCAACATAAATCCAAACAGGGTGCGGGGCAACGAAGTCTATATTTACTTCCACTCTACGCCACTGTCGAAGAGAAAGGTCACAGGGATACTCTACTCCAGACAATTCCAATCAGGGTGATAGGCTACGGTGTCTATATTTACTGTTACGCTACGCCACTGTCGAGAAAAAAGGTAACAAGGACTCTCCTGACAGAATACTTTATAACTATGCTAATCATAAACGCTAAGCTAGGGAATATTACGAATATTTCAAATAAATTTCAAAGCATATCTTTTAATTATATCCGATTGAACTTTGGACTGCCTACCTTTATCATACATTGCTTACCGCTTCCATTACACATAGTCAAAACTGATTATTATTTACCAGCGTGGTTGTTGCTTGTGCACTTGGCACTCGACTGCTCTTTATATATCGACTTCGAATGAATTTCAGTTCGATATCCCCTTCTACTCACAATTTTATTGCTCCTGCACGGACCAGTATCTACTGGAATTAACGATTTTCAGTTATTCGTTCGGCCGTGCTGAATGCGTGCTCTTCTCACGTGTCCAACTGCTCTGTCGATCGGCCGAGCTGCTACTGAAATCCAATTCGGATCCTTGGCGGTTCATCGTGCATCGTGCATTGCTTCGATTCCACTGAGAGGGTAGGCATGGAGGATCGGTGCAGTGTCAAAAGAAACGTCATGCGTTTTGATAAAGAATTGAATTCGTTTGTTGTTTCATTAGATTTATTCTAAAAAAAAAAAATAATGACGGTTTTCGGATTAATAATAACGGAGATATAATTCTACCAACTTATAGTGTTTCTGGCTATTTTATAAAAACGGAAAACCAGTATCTTTGTAACAATATAATATAACAATCAATAAATCCCTAAAAAAACACTACCGTCACCTTCACCAGGACAAAAACATTGAGAGGTCTCAAACCACTAATGCCCAATGGATCAATTAATTACCTAGGAGTTACTTCCATCCACAGGCTCACCTGGAATCTCCAAAATCCAAAAAAGGCACAT
Source organism: Gonioctena quinquepunctata (assembly GCA_018342105.1). Taxonomy (NCBI): domain Eukaryota; kingdom Metazoa; phylum Arthropoda; class Insecta; order Coleoptera; family Chrysomelidae; genus Gonioctena; species Gonioctena quinquepunctata. Next base: position 63,987 of record JAFIRS010003330.1, on the reverse strand, counting down.
AAGACCAGGATGGCCCTCGAAATCTGTGAAAGACAATGTGGCAGATATTATGACTACTAGGTGTCATCCAAAAACTGACATGCCTGAGTATCATCTGAGTCATGAAAACGATCACGACGGTAGCCTTCGAGGTTCTACTCCTACTACCATAACAAATATTCATTCAGGTAGAGGCAAGGTGTGTAACTCACAGACTAATAGTAGAGGCAAACCCTGATAGGCCAGAGACACGGTACAGGAAACCATACGAAGAATTGTAATGCCAGTGTATCACATAATTTCAAGATATAGTTTGAAAACTTCGACACAAACACCCACGACTGGCAGAGAAGCCCACCAAAAAAAAATGGACATGGGTTACAGGCTGCTCAAAGACAAATAGAACTCCTGTCATCAAGTCAGATTGCAAAGCGGTGCTAAGTGTACATCATATCAATTCCAAAATAGTATGGGATTGCATCACTGCTTCGATCAAACTAGGCAGTCACAACACAGTCATATTGATTTCGATGCCTGGACACGAGAGCCATCGGAGCAACAAGGAGGCTGACGCCCAAGCCCGGAAAGCAGTGATAGAAGCTCTATTGGGCCCGAGTTCTTTCGAGCATAGAGACATCCACAAATGTATGATGCGAGCCAAATTGCAAGATTGTTGGAATGGGGCAGAGCTCATCGAATAATACTTGCCCAAATTAAAAGAATAATTATGGGTTTGCTAACAGCTCAAAAACATGAGCCCACTGAGCCAGGCGAGAGAAACACAGTGGAAGTTCTCCTAGGAAGACGAGGAAGATAAGGAAATCGCATTCCATGAGCTGTGGCACTGCACTAAAAAAAATATATGCAATATGAGAAAAAACGTCAAACGCCAGAAGGTACATGGAAAGGACTCTGAAACCACACAGGGAGCCTCCTAATTGATCTGCAAAGGTCGTGGCCAACTCCCAGATTTAAATCTCTGAATAGGAAAATTCTACATAGGAAAATTCTACATAGGTCCAACCGAACAAGGACGTAGAACTAGCATCTATTATCTTTATATATATACTGTGCGTCCATGAAGTCACGCATAAATTCATTAGTAGGTAAATAAACAATATTATTAAAAATTCCCGAAAAAGTTTGATTTTTGATTTTTTTTTAATGTTAATTTGCTGTACATGGTGACCCTCAAGTAATGACGTCATCACGGTTTTTCCAAATGGAACACTTCATTTTTTTTATTTGCCTTGCTGAGCTGATTCCAAAAAATAGATCACAAGTTGCGTCAAATTGATACAGGGTGGGCAACAATACAAAAGGTGTTTCAAAAATAAGAAAGTTATACGTTACTGTATTTTTACAAAATAATGAATGAAGAAATAACGTATTGAAAATTATGAAATGAGATGTAGTAGTTATGCAGCTACTGGATACATTACCAAAAACAAACAAAATAAAATTCACAGTAAATGTTCAAATTGTTTTCCATTTACTGCTAGAAAATGACCTACTCGGGCATTAACTTCGTCTCTGACATTTTGTAGCACAGTGGGTGTTATGTTTCGGATTTCTTGCCTGATTTGGTCTATCAGGTCACGGTTAATGCCAGGTCTGTTAGTAAAGACTAGCGGACCATTCCACTGTTTCCCTTCTTCCTATCCACCGATCTGAAAAGGTTTCGTTCCAAAATTCGCGCACAGATGCAGCAAAATGTTGTGGTGCGCCATACTGTTGATACCAGATTCGGCGGTCTGAATGATTGGCTATCTGAATATCAGAAAAAAGCTGGGTCAAATCATGAATTGAAGTATTTTTTAAGAAATACAGATACAATGCTCCTGAAAAATTTTCATCGAAAAAATGTACACCAATCATTGTTCTTCTCACAATACCAGCCCACACAATGACCTTTTGTGGTCGTTGCGTATGGTATTCTTGCATCGTGTGGATTTTCATCAGACCAATAACGGGTGTTTTGCCGATTAACATATCCGTTCAAATAAAACGTTGCTTGGTCTGAAAATGAAACATCTGCGATGAGATTGTTATTTCTATTACTCTGGTCCATCATATAGTCGCAGAATTCAGTTTTTTGGTCAGAGTCGTCTTCAACCAATTCATGGACGGGACGTCCTCTATAAGGATGATTTTACTGGTCGCGGCAGCGGAAGTTCTGCGCCGGTGCAAGGAATCCTTTACTAGAGCCCGCGCCACGAAAGAAGTCCCGTGGTGAAAATATAAACTAACAAAAAAACCATAGACAAAACATGTCTTCTATAGCTGACAGCATTGTAACAGCGCCGCATCTACATGTGGCAAGGACTTATCTTGCCCTCACGGCTAACGGGCCGGGGCCCTCTCCGGCCGGGGGCCCCTGGCATTTTGCCCGACTTGTCACCCTATTGTTACGCCACTGAAGGGCGTATCAACATCGTAGTCACCAGACATAGTGAAAAACTTCCCTAGAAGGGAATTGCATGAAAGTTCCAGGTACAAAATTTTGCTGTTGTACAAAAACCTAGAATATATGTTGCATTGCTTGGCATCAACTACAAAAATCATTGTTCAACATAATGAATATCGCTAGTTCTGGGCTCTAGTTTGTTGAATATTGATTATGCAAAAAGTTGAATGAAGAGGGGTGAGCGTATGGTGTTTTGCATAGAAGGAATTTAACGGAGCATTCTGAACTAACAATTGTAGGTAAGAGTATAAAAGAGAATAAAAGCAGATGAGAATCCAAACGGTTTTATTTGCCATTCGTTGATGACATGTATAAAATATGTGGTAGGATATTTGGGTAGTTTCTCAACTGATAATTCAATCAGCCTCCATTCTATACCTGTATGGATTTAAATATCACTTTGAATCACTATTCTGAAATGATTTTCAGAATATTCTTTTCTATTTTTTATTTCTGTTTCTGTTTAGGATGGCTACGTTTTGGTAGGTTCCGTAGCAGGTCAGAGATATTGGTCATCGATGTTGAATTTGGAGTCTACAATAACTTGTGGAATTTGGACGCCAGATGATCAACAGGTATATTTTGGCACTACTTCTGGCCAAATCATTGTAATGGATGTACATGGTGCTATGGTATCCCAAGTTCAACTTAGTTCTGATATGGGAATCACTTCCATGTCATGGTCATGCGAGAAGTTCAAGATGGAGGAAGGAGATGACAATGATAGCGGAGTGACCAATTCAGGTTGGTTGAACTGTTATGTTGAGTTCTAGTTATTTCATGGAGATATGTATAAAACTGATCAGTTTATGGGTTACGTTACAGTACAAGGAGAGGGAAGTGAATGTGAAGTTGAAAATGCAATTCTATCAATTTGAGTAACACATTATCGTTTGCTGAAAGCAGAGATCACCAAGCATGAACATTGGGAAGGGCAAGGTTGAGAATACTGCGCGCACCTAAATGGCCAGCCCTCCCATCGATTTGTGATAAAAAATTATCGTACGAAGGCTATGTTAAATGACATAACTGATACTACTTGTGAATCGATGGTCCTTCACATTCAATATATATATATATATATATATATATATATATATATATATATATATATCAACTGTACAACAAAGTTGGCACTAATTCGAAATGTCTCTTGGTATCTTGGTTATGAAAAGGTATCATGGTATTCAAATCTAGATGATATTTATCCACTGGCTGCGTTCATATTCATATTTCTTGATGAAGTATGATCGAGTTGGATATATAATAATATATTACTAGTCACGTGTGAGTAAAAATATAAAATGAAAAAAAAAATTCACTTTGTAACCAAACTGGGGATGGCACTTGATATCGGTTTCGATTGCCTGCCATCTCCGATTCTGTAGCTTGCATTCTGGTCATGTATTTATTCTATTCACCTGTATTGAAAATAAACGTTATCATTATAACTTGACATAATAGTCGTTCACACCATCCGTTCATGTACGATGTCATCTCGAAATGACCAAGATCATCCAAAAAAAGGACAAATGAGATCTGAATAGTTTTCACCATTTTTAACCAACGAAACCAAAAAGGAGGAAGTTCTTTAGTCGACGCGTATTTTTTTTTATGTATGACCATGCATAACTTTTTACTGAGACGTCCGATTCCGATAATTCTTCTTTCAATGGATAAGGTGAACTTCGAAGTGGGTTCCAATTTGATTCAAAAAAATAAAATCCACCCCTAAGGGTAGCAAAATCAAGGATATTGAATACTGACCCTCTGAATTCTGGTCCGTTATTCGATTCTATCAGGCATAACTTTGTACTGGGTTCTTCGATTTGGATTATAATTCTCTCATTAGATGAGGTATACCTCATAGTTGACCATATTTTAATTTTGAAAGGAATAATCCACTCTTACGGGCAGAAAAATAGGAGATAATTGATTTTTTACTTGTGAACATTGGCACACATATGTAGTTGACAATGACAGATAGCTATTGCCATTATTTTTGTTCTCCCACATCCGTCACAACCAAGTTATTCTATGAGAGGATGGAATGATATACAAAGTGATGGAATAAACTTACCAGAACAACAAAAATAATTTATATTACAACAAATAGTAAAAGTAGATAATCATATTATTTAACTGGTAATAGTTGAAGTAAGGTGGGTAAGTAAGTATTTCAGAAGTAATAAAAAAACAAATGGGCAGTAATTGATAGATTTCAGCCACAAAAAATTGAAAAATAAAAACTTTTTAACAAAAAATTAAACCGACGAAATACGGAACTGAAAAGTAAAAAATAAAATAAACCTTCTTAGTCTTAAAATAAGCTCCTAAACTAATGTGAGTAACTAATTTTGAGTCGGCGCCAAACGAACAATCAACGAAAATCATTAAATTACTTCAAAAAAATTATCAGAATGTCACCGCGCAACTCGATGCCATCATTTTTCGCCTTACCTAATTCATTTGCTTGTTTGTTTGGCGCCGACTCAAAATTAGTTATTTACATTAGTTTAGGAGCTTAGTTATTGAGACTTAGAGGGTTTATTTTATTTTTTACTTTTCAGTGACATATTTCGTCGGTTCAATTTTTTGTTAAAAAGTTTTGATATATACCGCACATGAGCATAAAAATACGAAAACAAAAATCGGTTGGATGTGTCTTTGACCATTGATCTCACGCATGAGCAACATAACCTGTTCTCAGTTGCCTTACTGACTTTCAGAGTTATTTTGATTTTTGTCGAAACTTTAGACATTTTTCAAACGTTTATTCAGATATTCTGTCAGATAAGATACAATTTGTATTGGGTTTCCCTAAACCTAACCTAAAATGGACTATTCGTTTGAAATGAATTATTGATAGGTATTCACTGTTGAGACCGATCAAAAACGAAAATTTTATGAAAGCCATTCGACAAAATTTATAAACACAAGGTTCCTTGGCAAGGATATTTCATTCACAGCGATCCTCCGGAAGGAGGTAACTCAGTAGAAAATCATTTGAGAGTTTGAGGACCCTTTCAATCAAACTGTTGTCATTTCATTCAAGGTGGTGATTCCTTTAATTTTTTCCGAAAAAAGTTCATATAAATATATGCTCTAACTTTCGTGAATCTTGATTAAACTTGATATATTTGTTAGTAGTAACAAGGATCTTTTTTCATAAAATAAGATTCCAAATTTTAATATCAGTGGCGTCGCAGAGGGTTACTTGGCTGATATTTATAGTAAAAATGATTGTACGCTCCTGTTTTTCGATAAGTTTGATATCATTTGAAATAGCTGAACTTTATCGATGCAAAGTGATTGGAGTAATGTTAAAAAATCATGTGAACAATATTATTTTCCAGACGCCATTTGAACAAACTTTGAAATGAAAATATGTTTGGCTAAAGGATAGAAGAAGTTTCCAAACTGCTAATCAATTTATTTTTATTGGAGAACAGCAAAGGTAATAATCAAAAATAATTCAAACAGATGCTCAAAATGGGAACCTCGACTTGCAATACAACAATTGAGTCTCCTCCTCATCGACTGCGGCACACGTTCAAAAATTCCTTGGGTGTTGCGTATGACAATAGGATTATTCATAATTATACTTCTCAAGTCATTTACATCGACAACTGGTGTCGCATAAACAAGCGATTTGAAATATCCCCAGAAGAAATAATCCAGAGGGTTCATACGTCACACCATTGAGTCGAGGAGAAAGAAAAGGCGGCCCTATGAGATGATCACCAAATATTCCCGCCCAGACTGCTGCTGAAATCCACTTTCTCGTACTCCCAAGAATGATTCTCGTAGTCTCAAGAATCATCGTTATGAATGTATATGATGGCATCCCGTGAAAAACTTGCATCATTTGTGAATAAAACTTCAGATGTAAAATTGGAATTGATTACAATTTTATGAAGGAACCAGTGACAAAAATCCAATCGTCTAGGGAAATTTCTCGGTAACACTGCCTGCAGCCGTTGCTTATGGTATGGATACAATAAATTTGTTTGCAAAACCTTCCAAACACTTAATTAACTGACACTGAACTGTAAAGCTAATTTTCGGGTACTTGTTGAAGAATATTCGTCAACTTCTTGAAGAATTACTCCCCTAACGGTGGTGTCATTATTGTCCAGACGGTTGTGCAGAGGGTTACCTGATTGATGTTTATGGTAAAAATTATTGTACGCCACTGTCTTTATCTGAATTTGATATTTATCAGAACAATTAAAAATTCAATTTTCTTAAAATGCCGTAAATTTGAAATAGCTAAACATTAAAATAAGAGATACAAATTATTTGCTTTTGATTAAATTACCTCTCAAATCCGACATTACTGATGAAATTATTACCAAAATGACATTTATTTTTAGAGTAAAAAATTATTTAAGATATTTTTTACAAGAATTTTTTTTTCCTAGAATTTAACAAGAATATTAGCGATTAGAAAATTCTGATCGTTCACCACAGTAGAAGTCACTATTATCGTGAAATTGTTTGAGCGTACAAACACGATCGTATACTATAAAGTAAATATGAACATCTCCAAATTAGCACAAATGCATTTCATTTATGGACTTGCAGATGGAAATGCTGCAAAAGCCCGTCGACTTCATCGATAATGATATCCCACCAGATTAAATGTTAGACTGTGCGAATCTGGATCTTCAACTGAACAGGCTGAGCGTCCTGGTAGACCGAGGACAATAATGACACCACAGTTAGAGAAAGCAATTTTTCAAGAAGTTGAAGGCAATTCTTCAAGTACCCGAAAATTAACTTCACAGTTCAATGTCAGTCATCGATGTGTTTGGAAGGTTTTGCATACAAATTTATTGTAACCATACCACAAGCAACGGGCGCAGGCACTGTTGCGAGAGATTTTCCTAGACGATTGGATTTTGGTCAGTGGTTCCTTCAAAAAATTATAAACAATCCCAATTTCACGTCTGAAGTTTTATTCACAGACGAGTCCAGTTTTTCACGGGATGCCTTCATGAACTTTCATAACAATCATTCTTGGGACTACGAGAATCCCCATGCTACTGTAGAAAGTGGATATCAGCAGGAGTTTTCGGTTAACGTATTGGCGGGAATTTCGGGTGATCATGTCATAGGGCCTCATTTTATTTCTCCTTGACTCAATGGTGTGACGTATAATTTCTAGAAGAAACATTGCAAGGTTTGATAGAGGATGTACCTTTGCTGGTAAGCCGAAACATGTGGTTTATGCACGACGGGGCTCCTGCTCATTTCAGTGTGACCGCTCGTGAATATCTAAATGATACTGTTGCTCATCAGTGGATAGGTCGTGGGGAAGCTCAGCCGTGACCACCAAGATCTTCAGACTTGAACTCTCTGGATTATTTTTTTTGGGGATATCTCAAATCGCTTGTTTATGCGACACCAGTTTTCGATGAAATGACTTGAGGAATAGAATTGTGAATAATTTCAATATCATACGTAACACACAGGGAATATTTGAACGTGTGAGGCAGTCGATGAAGAGAAGACTTGATGCTTGTATTGCAAGTCGAGGTTCTCATTTTGAGCATCTTATTTGATTATTTTCCATTAATACCTATGCTGTTCTCCGAATGAAAAAAATTGATAGCTGTTTGAATATTCCTTCCATCTGATAGCCAAACAGATTTTCATTTCAAAGGTTTGATCAAATGGCGACGACTATCTGGAAAAAATAAATTTTTCACATAAATTTTTGAACTTTAATGATGTGTTACCCCCATTTATCTGCCACTGACTTCGCTTCAATGAAGTTAAGCTATTTCAAATAACATCAAACAGTAGCGTATAATGATTTTTACCATCAATATCAACCAGATAACCCTCTGCGACGCCATTGGTATTAAAATTCGAAAACTAATCAAATGGAAAGAAGCCCCTTGCTACTGCTTTCACAGAGACTTTGGTGAAGATGTGCAAAAATTGAGTGATGAGGTATCACGCACTGGGGATACATCTCTGTATAGAGCCGCTTGCTTCCAAAGAATTTCCATTGGCACGACCATACATAAAATGCAAATCGGCCATTTCAGCGTTAGTGTAATTATTCATATTGAAGATTCAAAAGACAATTGAACTTTTAACTACCACATGGAAATCAAAACGACTTCGACAGCCACCTACTAGATTTTTTCGATTTTAGAATACTATGATTGAAGTCACAAATTGTGCAAACAAAATGTAACAGATTTTTTCGATTCCATTTACAGAATATCCGTTCATGCACAATGCTGTATTTTATTTTTTCATTAGAAAACTTTCGCTTTTAGTCACAACACAGGAGTTGAAAAAGTTTCGCAATGAATCGTTCCTTTCAAGACATATTTTTTATTTGAAAAATTTTGTTTCGTTGAAAAGTACTAGTAATAAAATGGAATAGGTGTTGCATGTTTCACCCCTTTGAAAGAAAATATTCATAGGTAGCGTTTTTATTGGTGCAACATCGAATATCAAATATAGTTATGTGAATTATCCTCCGTTATTGTCGGATAAATTTCATAAGCTTTTTCATATTACACCTGGAAAAAGAAATCGTCAAATCTGGTGATGTAAAATGGCAGAAACTTGTCTTCGGCTTCTCATCCACCTCCCAGGAAATTTGAGGTAGAGATTGTCGATTTGGAGAGTGTACTGTTGCACCGTCTCAATATATGATATTTTCATCATGGAAAGTCTCCTCCGTTTAGTCTTCCTCAAAGAAAGTATGGCCTCACAACATAATTTTAAAATATACCACCCCATAAACTCAAGGTTCATTCATTCTTAAATATATAAGGGATTAGTCTGGGATTAGTGATGGAAGTTATGGCTGCTTATAAAACTATTTTCGTGGAAAGTAGATTCTTCGGTGAAGTTTCTCTCCACTTGAACCCTCTGTTGACCCCGTTGACAACATCGTATTCTTCTCTCATAGTCATCTTCAAGTATTTCTTGATGCAGTTGAAATGAAAGAGGTGAAATTCTCTCAAACTGTTCTTATAAGGAAACATTTTTTTTTCCTTCCTTAAGATTAGTTTCAGTTCCTCCACTTTTGGCGTGAATGACACTACCAGTTTGATCGAGTTCATCAAGCACTAGAATGATCTTCTGCTGGGTTTTCTCCTTTTGAGAGATCTCTTGATGAATTGTAGTTGTCAATTATCTTTGTTTATGGCTAGTACCGAGTATATAAATCATGTCAATAATTTCTTGATTCGAACAATCCATTGGTGAATAGGTCCTGAAAATACACAAAATTGAGTTGAAATGGTTAGTACTGATTGCAAAATTTGCGAACAATGAAGAAGTGAAGTCTGCCTCTCATGACTATTTTGAAGAGCTGGTTGGATCCCACTATGAAGGAGACTATGTAGAAAAATGATACCACATTTTTTTTGTTTCAATTGTTAGGTCGGGTACTTCTGGGACTATTCTCGAACTATTGAAATCTTGCACAATAAATATCAAAATTGGAATGCCATCTTGAATGTTGATGAGAAATTCATCATCCCCCACTTTAGAAGCCTTCAGATGTCGATTCTCGATAAGTCACAGAAAACTCGTCCGCCATTTTGATTTTAAAGGGATAATTTGAAACCTACGTTCGAAAAAATACCCAGATAACAGTTTGAAATAGATTCGTACGATGAATCAAAGATGAATTTTGCCATTGTCAAATATATTTTTTATGGAAATTATAATCATTTTCAAAAACCTCATTTATCAAAAGAAGTTTTGATATTTTGTAGCCGTCCTCCTGAATGATTGAATTTTCATAAAATATATAATTTTTTTACCTCATAACCGCTTAAAATAATTTTCAATATCATTCAATGCGTAGGAGTGTATGATGGTAAAACTGAATAAAAGCTTGTAATAACTATATTTGGAATATTGATTGAATTAAGTTAGGGGGTGTTTCACCCACTTAGGTATGGATTTTACTCACTTCTACACTCTGGTAGAAAACTCTGGCATAATTAACTCAACAAAATAATAGGCGATACCAAAGCCGTTGGTGAGAAACAGTGTTCGCCATTGGTAAAAATTCGATTAAGAAAAGTGATGGATTGAATGATTACAACTAAGCAGTTCATTTAACTCACATAATTCCTTCCTGAAATAATCCTCATAATACATGAAAACGAAAGAAAAAGAAAGCGGGAATATTGCTGGACTGACCACGGGCGTTCAACTTGAATATGTACACATACACGAATTTACCAGCGTACTGAAGAAATGTCGGGCTGACGAATGTACCTCATATGAAAAATTAATAGATGATGTTTTTATCTACCCCTCCCTGTGTACTTCAGGTGAGAATATGCAAAAAGTGGCAAGCTTGAAGTGTAAGAATACTCAAATTCACCACCTGTCTTCATAACAAACCCATGTTCACTTGAAAGTAAATGATTTTTTTTTCTTTGAATTAATGAGTTTATTTTGCTATATTGAGATTACTAATTTGTTTGGCGGAATGGAATTCATTGGATCCAGGATTTTATTTCTTTGATTACCCTCACACACGTCAAAAACCTTTACTGAGTCGACAGTTCACACAATATATTTTTCAGGGGATAGAAAATTCGTGCTAGCAGTAGCGCTTCAGAATGGTTCGATATACTTGTTGACCACATATGACGACGTCTCGCCCATACAAATTCAAACTGGTCTTCAAGGTCCATTATGCGTAGAATGGAGTAACTCGAGAGAGTTTCTAGCTGTCGCTGGTGCAACCAACGATTCTCCAACAGCACAAGGGGAATATACCAATATGTTAAAATTTTATAACGAGAAAGGATTACTTCTGTATTCCATTGTGATACCAGATAAGCAAGTAAGTAGGTAGAAGCATTTTTCTTCCAGCATTTTTTCGGGAAATTTGATTAACTACAATTCGTAAAGCTAAGATGTTTTTATATACAAGGTGTGAACAGTTCGGGTGCGAATATTACAACGTGTGATGGATGAGATGATATGAATGAAAAATGTCTGATATTTTTCTCTTAACATGATAATTCTCCAGAAGAAAACCCCAAATATTTTTATAAAATTGTCAATTTGGAATTCTAATTACGATTTCTCCTAACAAACCCCAAAGTTATTCCAAAATTGATCTCCATACTTGGAGAGGCAAATTCTTTTCTCGATTTCAAGATGATATCAAAAACATATCTGGAACCGCCCTAAAAAAAATCTCAACTAGGAAGTAGCACATAGTGTAAAGGCTGAAGGAAGAATTACCGCTGATGCCGTGCTGAATATGTGGAGGGAAAATGAAATCAATAATGATTTTAACGACTTCGATTACCCAGGCTATTCAGTTCAGAGGGCTGAGCAAGGATTTGTCGTAACTTCAATTAACTGATTCTTCAAAAAAAAGATAACCTTATAAATGTTTCATGAATTTATATATTTTGCTGAACCTGATGGTTTATCGTAGGTCTGATATACCTCTGGTGTATGTCTGGTGGTGAAATCTCATTGTTTGAACTAATCAGAACAAATGAAGTTTGCCAGAATTCAAATGAACTTATCGAGTTGCAATACGTGCTAAATAATTGAATTCAACAATATGAAAAAAAAAATTTTTGAATGTAGAGATAAAGATTTACAAAGTTTATGAGAAAATTGATTTCATTTTACAGATTAACAGTCGAAGTGATCTTTCTGAATTCGATCAGCCAAAGACTCAAATATTGTAAACGTCCAAATGGAATCAGAAGTTATATCGAAACTATTATATCAGTGTTCTCTGAATAAAACTTCCAGGATATGTACTTGCAGAATTATGACAAAAAAATCAGATTCTTCTCCAAAAAAAATTTTATGAAGGAAAACATACCAATTCGAAATATATTCCTTCCTTCAAGAGATAAGATATTATGTTGACTTCTATGAACAAAAGCTGAAGATAAATATACAGGCTGCGTTTTCAGTTGAATTGCTGCAGCCCTCAGTTTCCTCCTAAATAATTACATTTTAATTTTATCCAGGTATTCATTCGGGAACAACTTGATGTGTGAAAAGAGTTGAGCAGTCAAAAGTAACCGAAATCTCGTGAAATAATAATTCGTTATGCCACTGGTAACAATCCATGGAGAAGGAATTCGCTGAAATAAGATAATGAGAGAATGAACATACCCGTTTGAATTATTATGCAACGAAACACGAAATCACTTCTTCAACTTTTACAGGGAAAAATACTAATCTAATCAAAAATAACTTACGAAACTGGAAAAAGAAAATAAACAGTTTTCGTTTGGTGGTCAAATCAGAGAGGGGGCAGAACCAGGCAGGGTATTCATTCCCAGAATGTACAATCCTTCAGTTCCAGTGCCGACCACGGCAGAATCGTGAAATTAAATATTGTTCAGATATCTCCATCATAGTTTATAGAGAAAGAAGACCCAACAAAGAACTTATGTTATATAGTCGCACGTGCCAGCTATCGTATTTGAAAAGAAGGAAGTCAAATCGGACACTGTATTTAGACGTTTTTTTATACGAGGGGAGGGGAGGTTATCCGGAAGCATAAGAAGAATTTTGGCGCGTAGAAGTTTTCTTCATTCAGCAATATACAAACAAATAAGATTCGTTGTTATGGACGAGAGCTCGTAAGTGGTTGGATAATGAACGGTAACTTTGAATACTATCTTTTTCGTAGACATAAAAACAAAGAGAAAGGAACTCATCAATTGCATCCACGACTTACCAATCAACTTCGTGCTGGCTGCTTCGGGGCGCCCCTTCTTCTGCTCTGGTTGTTGACTATTTGCGGGCACTTCACAAAATAAAGTTTATATAACAATGTACATACAGCGTGCTATCCAAAATGGTGGCAAAGACCAAAATTGAGAACCGGCGATTGATAGCCTAACGAGCATTGAACGATACTGATCTTTGTCTCTGTTCTGATTAGTTTCTGCGCCGACGTGACAAGAGTCGCAGAAACCCTAAAATCGATACCATTGACCGGATTTGTCGATCGGTGCAATTGGTTTGTATAATTGACAATATTGATTTGAATTTTATCTAGAAACCTCCACGAGCTTTCCCAAACATTCGTACTCGGAAAAAACAGTGTTGAACCCATTTACGGCAAGAGCAGAGTTGAACTCACCTTTTATTATACCGTAGAAAAAATTGCATCTTGGAAGTTTGTTGGAATCATTAATGATCGAGATCAAAGAGTCTCCTTGAGACAATTAAGGTCAGTATTTCGAAAGTTATTTAAAAAAAACGGAAATGAAAATAAAACTTCAACACCCTGTATCTTGGAAACAAAGCGTTTCCGGACATATATTTATTTGGACAATTCATATTAGAATATTGTGAGGAATCGCCTCCTGAAGTTTGTCAAAGTACTTCTGATTCACCTGTATTTCCACCATAATATTGGCTATCTAGAAACTATAACTAATTAATTGAACGTAAGCAGAATCTTGTATTTATTTGGTTTTTGTAAGTGTATTGATCCTTTACAATTCCAAATTCGACCCTAGCAATTTATATTCAGAGAAAATTAAGTACGGACATACTTGCACTACACTAATCATCAAATCAAAGACGTTACTCTTATGTAATTTGGGCTGGCCCGACAGCTGTCACTCATTTTTATTACCATTTTTATTACCAATTTTTCTCTGCACCAACATCACAGATCACTATTCGACCCTTGTGCAAATAGTCTTCCCAAATCAAAAAGAAATATTTGAAGAAAAAAATAAATATATTTCCCAAATAAATAATAAACAACTTTTGAGAAAAATTAGTCAAATTCCTTGGAGAGAAGTTTACTCGATGCCAAACATTGAATCGGCAACAAGTAAATTTATAGAAATAGTTCAATCTTCCATAATGGAGTGTACGAAAAAAATAAGAATCAAAAGTAACGAGATGAAACGGAAAAAATGGATAACCAAATCTCTAATCAAATCTGTTAACAAAAAAAAAAGGCCTTAATGAGGAATTAATCAAGAAATAGAACCTACAAAAATATTCTAGACAGGCTACTGGAGAATAAAAAAAAATTATTACAAATCACGCATTAATGAAAATGCAAACGATGCGAAAAAACTATGGAGTAACTAACATCAATGAAATTTTCGGTTCGTACAGAAATAATGAAATACACCGGATTAAAGACGGCAAAAACAATATTATTACTGATGACGAACAAAAAGCAACTATTTTCAATAACACCTTCATAGAAATGGAAACAAACTTAGCAAGAAATATTGTCAAGAACGGTTCGAACGTACTAAAAGAGAAAACCATTAATAATTCAATTTTTATTTCCCTTACATCAGAAATCGAAGTTCTTGAAGTTATAAATCAACTAAAAAATGGCAAATCTCCGGGTGTCGATAATATAAAGGCAGAAACTCTCAAGGAAATCGCACCTCACATAGTCGGTCCACTCACTTACATAACCAACAGATGTATAGAATCTGGAAAATTTCCTGATGAATTCAAACTATAGCCCTATTTCATCACAAACTTTAGTGAAATTTTTGAAAGAATACTGAAAAATAGGCTTTGTAGCTATTTGTATAGTATAGGCTACTATCTGAAATTCAGTTTGGGTTTAAGGAAGGTAAATCAACCGAAGACGCCATAATTCAGCTTACAAATTATGTTTACGGAGCCTTGGATGAGGGTAAACCTTGCATTGGTGTTTTTGTAGATCTTGCGAAGGCGTTTGATACCGTGAGTCACATCATACTTCTATCGATACTTGAAAATAATGGGGTACGGGATAATTGTCTGAAACTTTTCAAAAGCTACCTTGATGAGCGTGAAAAATGTGTCAAAGTCATTCATTTATAAAGGTTCTCAAAATAAAAAAAATGCCTTTCAATTTTAGTTCCATTCGCCCGAAATAGAAGGCGTAACTATGATGGCCGAACGCATCGCATGGACCTTGGGATGAATGGAGCATTCCGAATTTTATTGAGCAAGTGTAACAGATGGCCTTTTGAGTGCCAGCGGCCTTTTTAATTTATAAATATAGTTTATAAAATTTAATATTTGATTTGCCGAGTGGTTGCCTAATCAAATTCAATTCGGAAGACACGCGTGGATTCGAGGATAGAAGATTTGCCAGATAAACAGAAATATATTTCTCACTTACCGGTGTCTACCAACTTTGAAGTCCGGACAACTTGAGAATGGAAGACATCCATCAGATTTTGGAGCACTACATTTCATTGTTATCCATTACTAACATATTTATCAACTCTGTTGAGAACTGTAACCTTTTAATATACTACTAATTATCTTCTTTTTTCAAACTGTATTCCGAATTTTCTTTTCAGAGATGATGTGTTCAATGATGATAAGAAATGAAACAAAAAAAATTAGTTTTTATATCTGAATGATGAATCTTCATTCAAGTTCATATCCTGAAAAGGTGAATACTCTATAAATTGAAGTTCTGAACTCACCTGACTTATTGATATTCAAAATTATAAGGACTTTGAAAGGTTCTCAATCATATCAAAATTATTCAGTTGAATTTTTCCTTAAAATTCTCAAGACGAGTCAAGAAACAATATACAACATTTGCAACTCTCAACTTTATCTCATAAAACTCAAGAAGGAACTGCCAAATTTTCCATTAAGAACTCTTACAGATCCCTTGCACAATCGTGTATTTGTATCCAAAATTAGAAACGGTTATTATTTTCACGTCTATGATTTACCCTAACAAATGGTTTTTTTTCGAGCCTAAAATAGGAATAATGAATGAATGAAATAATATCTGAGCCAAGATAGGAACATTCTTCTTTGAACATGAGACAATTACTGGAGACCCTAATTTATACATTGCTCTACTGATTATTTGAGCAGTATTCTCATTCAGCAGGGATGTTTTAGAATGTAGAATGTTTCATTAATGGCCCATTTGGCTGCATGAATGTCGGAAACCCAGAGAACACGACAAACGCCACCATTCCTTACTATATTATCTAACTTTACATTGTCCTCCCACCTATAATTGTGGACGAAGAAGATCTTTCGTGAGCATTTCCATTTTTTTTCCGAATAAATTCGATATCTATTCTCGTTCACAAAATTTCATGTTGCTACCTTACTATTTCCACTGGTCAACGATTTCTATTCATAGACCGTAAGTCTAACCCCAGAATGAAACGGCGTTATTCCGGACGTGAAACCTTTCAATTCTGAATAGAGGCTTGCTCTTGAAACTTGTAAAATGATCAGCCCCTGAGATCGCTCATGACATATCAGTGAAAATTTCAAGATCTAGTTGAGATATTTGTCGAATTTTGAGTGGATGATAATTTCCTCGAATAGTGTATATACGTTTTGCTACATAAGTTATTCGAGAGTGATATCATGAGCGATAGGGGTTTTATCGCTCGAATTTTTTAGAAATTTTCGAGAAAGCATTTCGCCTGAAAATCTTACCGGGTGCGATTTGCGGTCTTTTTATCCGATTAAACCACGAAATTGCACAAGTTGAATTTCTTAGAGACAAAATGCTCTGGGAAAAATTAAAAAAAAATTATGATGAAATCTTCTAGCCGAATGATATTTGATCAGAATATTTCTCGAATCACATTTAAAACTGGATGAAATTACGAGAATTCATAATATATTTCAATTTTCAACACAATCGAAGGAACCGTGTCCGAATAATTACCGATTCGATTTAAAGATTAATTCATTCACAGTGATCATTTACTGCTCGTCAACTTACCCAAAAACCTGAAATATATATATATATATATATATATATATATATATATATTTATCTTGGGTATGGTGGTTTCATGAGAGCGTAAACAATAAAAGAATAGTTCGCTATATGTTGAGAGAGCATTACAATTTCTCCTCGACTCGCTCGAGGAAGGGATATCGACGTCACGACACAGTGATAGGAGAGTGAGGGCGGTGACGGTCAGCTCAGGACGTCAGCACAGTATATAGCTAAAGAAACAGTAGGCTCACTTGGCGTCGGCACTTTGATCTTTATGTTCCCGTTTGTACACTGCGCAACTCTGATTTTTATCCCTCGCGCATTCCGCGTGTTACTGTGTTACTAATACTGACATTTTTCGTATACTTCGAAGAGCGATAATCGCGTACAGTCTTTTGCGCATCCTGAATTCTTTCCCTGGAGTGAATGTTACCTTGGAACATGCATTTGGGCCAAGTGAGCTAACTGCTTCTTTAGCTATAAACTGTGACGTCAGTATCATACCAGCAGCAGACGGGAGAATGTGTGCGCTGCAATGAAGAAGAATTATTGACGATAATTTCACATCAGATAATTTGAACAAATTAAACTGAATCATTGATTCAATTTAATCTGTCGGACGACAGGTAGATCAAAATATCTTTGGTGCCGTGGTGGCCGCGAAAACAAAAGAAAATTCTTGAACAAAAGCAAACGATATTTCTGTAGTACAATAAAAACAAAAAACTTATTTCTTACAAAAAATCAATCATTTCTTGAATGGAGAGAAAAAATATATTTACAAGAAAAGACAAACCAAATTAAATATTTTGTGTACGGAATTATTTTATCAAATGTTCGAACAAACCACCATTTTGGGCCAAACAATAGCCGAATCTATTGCACAATTCTGTTCTGGTAGCCGCATGGGTAACCGGTGTTACCTGAGCACACAACTGAATTTTTTTTGCCCTCAGTTCATCTAAATTGGTGGCACGGTCGAACTCATGCCGATATACCTCAGATTTTAGCATGCCCCAGAAATAAAAATCGAGAGATGCTACATCTGGTGATCGAGGTGGCCAGTTGATTGTACCTCGCGTACAAATAAACCGATCGGGAAATAATTGGTTCAAAAATGTAACCACCGTGCCTGCATTGTGGGCAGGACAACCATCATTTTGAAACCACACGTCGTTAAAGTAAATCGGAAAAGCGAACCATGATAACCGTTTCTCTTAAAAATATTCCTAACAGTTCTTTCATTCAAATTCACTTCGTCGGCGATCTGTCTACTCGAACAAGGTGTCGTTTCTGCCAATGCACACCCTTGTGTTTCTCTTATTTCCCGTTCCTCGGGTATTTGTCTAGGATGCGGTGGTGGATTTGTGAGACAACATTTTTTGCAATGTGCTGCCACACACCCAACATTCTGGAATTTATAAATAATTGAAAGGACAGTCGCTTCCGTAGGTACAGGTCTATCTGCAAAAGCCACTATGAATAGATTTCTAGTATCTTGTAAAGAATCACCCCCAAAGTACCACTTAACGATCTGTACTTTCTCTGCGATTGTGTAAATAGGCGGCATGTTTCAAAAGGTAATAATTGTCACGGTTTTTTGTTTTCGCAACCACGGCTCGGCAAGAATGGGTCGCTGTGCGCTGTGTCGCATTGCCACGTGGTCAGTTGATGCGTCGGGTGGGGTAATAGGAGGGGCACACAGCAGTGCGTCTCTCTTGTTTATGTGGTATTATCATATCATTGCGTTCCTTGTTGCTCGTGTAGATTTCGGTCTATACCCCAGATAAATTGTTTCCGATACTGTATATATATATATATATATATATATATATATATATATATATATATTTATAAATTTTTCACTATGAGAACAGAAATGTTTGTAACTGGAACCGATTAAACAAATTCCTGATAAGGAATCGAACCCGAGCCTATCGCGTGATGGAACATTTATTGATTTACTGAAAATGATGCAATTAAATTATTCATTGCCTAATTTGAAACACTGAGGCTTTTAACATGCTGCAAAAGGTGTATTTGCAGTCAAATATCAAATCACTGTATGTAGGGAATTCAAAATCCCTTATTCCATCAATTTTGCATTAACTATTTCCCTATATAGGAATAGAATGCGTCGACATTTGATTCTGAGAGGACTAAGTGTGATTTTATCGCAAAACGATCTCGAATCTACTGGTGGTTTTATCAGTATAAAATAGCGAAAAGACGTTTTTTACTATTGAACTGATCTGATTGGTTCTCTGTTTGAAATTTCGGCCATTTGATTGGCTTAAAAATAATGAGGGAAATAGTCGAGGGTAATATCATAAGAGCTAGGAGTTTTATCGCTCATTTTTTTTTTTTTTTTTCGTTAAAGCATTTTGCCTGGAACTTTCACTAAGAGCGATTTGCGGTCTTATTATCTGATTAATTTTTTATAATGAGACCGCAAATTGCACAAGTTAAATTTCCTAGAGGCAAAATGCTTGAGGAAATATTTAAAAAAAGTTGCGATAAAATCCTCTAGCACTAACGATATTGGATTAGAATGATTCCCGAATCACATTTGAAACTGAATAAAACTACCAGAATTCATGTTATATTCGACTTTTCAACATGGAAAGTTACAAAAATCCAATTAATCCATTCATTCTGGTTATTTACTGCTCTTGAACTGACTCAAAAACTCAAAATATATATAATTTTTTCAAAATGAAATAGAATATTATTGTAGCTGGAACTGATTTTGAAAAAAGATCCACTGCTAGGAATCGAATCCGAGCCTTTCGCGTGACAATCTAACAAACAAGGTATGTTTGAAAGTGGTTCTGATTGGTTATCGAAATATTAAATACTACATTTTTTATCTATGATCATTAAAAAAATATATAAAAAGGCATCGACAACACGCGGTATTCTCAAGCGGTCATCCATCCAAGTACGAACCGCGACGAGCGTTGCTTGACTTCGCGTGACAGTCTGGTTAGATAACCACTTTTCTACAACATTTCTTGATTATTTGAGAAACTGAGAATTATGTCATTTAATGCCTCACTTGGCTCATTTAACAGGCTGGAAAAGGTATATAGTCGAATTCCAATATGAAATCACTGTATGTAGTGCGCTCAAAATCCCTTACTTAACCAATTTTGCATTTCCTGTTTCCTCAAAGGAAGTGAATCATATATAATATATGGATTGAATGTGTTGACATATAATGACAGAACATAGTGTGGTTTTATCGCAAAACAATATCGAATTTACTGGTGGTTTCAGTATAAAACACCGGGAAGACGTTTTATCACTATAAAACTGACCTGATTGGTTCTTTGTTTGAAATTTCGACCATTTGACCAATTGACAATTACTGCATTCATCATCGATTGGCCAGCTTAAAGCTTCCAGCGGAAATGAATGAATACACTCACCCTTTTTAAACCATGTTAATGAGATATTGAAAAATAAAAATGTCGGAAATAGTTTCAGGAAGTTTTCTTTCATTTATTATAGTTGAGAAGCTATCTTCATCGAAATATTTTCTCCATGTTTCATGAGTGAACTAAAAGTTGACATTGCCACTTTCACTCTGGCAACTGAAGTATCTTTTGAATAAGTGACACTGAAATATATTTCATAGATTACATATGATTCTGCATGTAAGCAGGAAGAGAAGAGGATTCTGTGAGGAGTAAAAGGTAGGTTTGGGTGGTTTGCATGGTTGATATATCACCCTATATATGTTTTTTTCATCAACGTTTCCTGGTATTGTTCCAATTCCCCAATAAACTCCAAAATAGAGGATATTTTTCTTCTTAAAAAAATTATTTCAATTGAAGTGGGCTCTTAGAAGTGCTTGCACCAGAAGAATCATGGACCTTACGTCGAAAAACAAACGGTTGAAAGGAGTCGAGAGCAAGTCGAGTCTCGCACAATGAGTATTCCGTACCACTTCAAAGTAAGCATCCATGAGATTCAAATAATTTTTTTTTGCTCAATTTCTCCTTTAAGATCAATTGAATTCTCGATTTTTTTTTCAATTAGCTCCCATTTATTTTTCTATTAGTTCTGGAGAAAAGAAAGTTGTAGCTGAACTTTGTGATGCCTCTTGAATGTTGACGTGATGATACTTTTTTAAAACGATTCCAATTCATACGAGAACCTAAATGAGAGGTGGGACAACAGAGTCATGTCGAACGTTTGAAACTATGAACATGGTTTTCATAAAATCAGATTCTGAATCATCTGCGACTGAAAGATAAACTTCAGTTACTATTTTCCATTGTTCAAGATGACCTCTTGGGGGCTATTCATGTTGAAAAGGAAAATATTCTCAATTTCATATTGAATAGAAAGATTTTTCAGAAAATTGAAATATACAGTGCTTTTCTTCAATACTCCCCCCCCTTCTATTTTTTGCCCCCCCCCTTCTATTTTTTGAACGGGTCAATTCAAAGAACTGAAACTAGGGATAATGAAATTGATGCATGAATACTATATTTTGGAGTAAAATTGATAGATGAAACTTTCAAGATGGCGACTGGACGCCATCTGGGAAAAAAACATTAATTGAAAGGGGGGTCTTGTGACACATCCTTTTGAAGCTCCTGACGGATACTCCACAACCCTAGAATATAAAGTCAATATCTTCACCTACTACAAAATGGCGGAATATTTAATAATTGCCTGAATACATCGACGTCTAACTTCATAATTTGAGGAAAGAAGCTGAGTTCAGTACAGAAGATGCTCGGAATGGTTGCCTTGAACTGCTTGACATAAGAACAGCCTAACCGATATTTCACGCCGAACATTTTCGAACCCAGTAATGTCAATATTTCTACAAATATTTATTATTCTCTGCCGTATATCCAATATTGAAGCAGGTTCAAATCTGGCAAGCGGGCTGGCCATTCCGTAGGACCTCGACTGCCAATCCAACGACCGGGGAAAGTATTATCCTAATAGTTTCTCACTTGTCCGTAGTAATGTGGTGGTGCTCCATCTTGTTGGAATACAATATCCATATCGAATTCATTAGAATTCGCTTCGAAGATTTCGG
This sequence comes from Gonioctena quinquepunctata, assembly GCA_018342105.1. Classification (NCBI taxonomy): domain Eukaryota; kingdom Metazoa; phylum Arthropoda; class Insecta; order Coleoptera; family Chrysomelidae; genus Gonioctena; species Gonioctena quinquepunctata. Next base: position 41,745 of record JAFIRS010003330.1, on the reverse strand, counting down.
TGATTAGAGGGTCAACAGTATTCTCCAGCATATTCAAATACAGTTCCCCTGTTAAATATTGTTCAATGAATAGAGGTCCCACAATATGATTTCCCAATATTCCTGCCCAGACGTTGATTTTTTCTGGATATTGAGTATGAGTTTCCCGGAAAATGTGAGGGTTGGTGTCACTCCAATAACGGCAATTTTGTCTGTGAACCTTGCCATTGAGATAAAATGTAGATTCGTCACTGAAACAAATATTGTGGAGATAGGTAGGATGCCTTGCAATGGTTGCCGTCATAATTTCGCAGAATTATGTTCTTCGATCAGGGTCATCTTCAGTTAACTGGTGTGCCATTTTGATTTTGTATGGATGATACTTATTTCTCTTCAAAAGTCTCCACACAGTAGAAGGACACACCTCACAAACATTCGCGACGGAGGAAGTAGATATAGTTCACGTGGTACCTATTTACTAGTGAAACCGAAAACTAAATGAGAATATTTCAACTGAACAATGATGTTCGTTGTCGTACTAATATTCCTTGTCATTTTTTGTTCAAACAAAAAATAACCTATCAAACCTTATCGGGTTGTTGGGATTGCCATATGGCAGAGAAAAACAAATATTTCTAGATGTATCGATATTGATGTGTTTGTATTGTAACGAAGTTACTATTTTCCCGCTATATTTATCAGACAAAAGCTCCCTGTAAGGAATTAAACTCCGCTTGACACTAATAATAGGTCTAGAAATGCCATTCGTGTTCGTGATAAATCCGTGGATTACCTATATCCTAATAAAACAGACTAAACGTCTTCCGGAAACAACGCGAATAACGCCAGACGTAGCTAAAATAGCACGCACGAATATAACCTGCGCCGGCTAGCGACTCTCGAGAACACATTTTTAGCGAGCAAGCTGGCTATATTCAAACGCCGACGAGACATTTCACTCCTCCGATAGAAGCCCGAGAAAGCAGTCCAGTCGAGCCAAGAGCACACGCTAACGAGCTGACGTCACGATAGAAGCCACCCAGTACAGTTGAGTCGAGACAGAGACGCACGCACCGAGCTGACGTCACAGCACGAAGGATTTTACAAGCTGGGTAATTATTCTGTGAAAGTATATTTTGTATCGCAATCGAGAGAGTCCACAAAACGGCGCGCGCATATAAGTCGGTCGGGAGGTATTAGGAAAAGAGAGAGGCCGGCCGTAGTTCCGTTTCGACATATTTCAAAGAAGTAGTGGCTTGCCGAGCTCAGCAGAAGCAGTCACGCGTCCGACTAGTATCCGGAGAGTGAGCCACAGCCCGAAGCAGTCTACGACCGTAATTACGATAGTGCCCTCGCAGCCTTTGGTTCGGAAGGCACTACTCGATTTTGTGAGAACAATAATAACGTAATTTATCTCCTTCTTGAACCACTCTAGGTTCGTAATGAAGCAAAGCTGGTGACAAGCGTGAAGAAAACTTTATTATGACTGAACTTCTGAATAATGGTTACATCAGGTTTTATACACTTTGGGAACAAAGACTTACTGAATAAAAATAAAAAATTAACAATTCCTAGACATTCGGTATAAAAGATAAAGTATGGTATATTGCATAGTAATACAAATTCGGAGTACGGAAAATAGCAAGCTGTTCAGAGATAATTATCGGTAGAGAGATAAAAGACGGTGTGGATATCTTGTAGCGTCAGCAAGGGATATCCATCGGTGTGAATATGTGGGCCGGCTTCAGGACGGTTCTGCATATGTAACTCCTCCCCTCGAAGATCGAAGACTAGGGTGGGCATGGGTGGCTAGTCTGAGAAATATCTTCCATTGCTACAGGTGATGAACATCTCTGGGCACGCCAATGTTGCGCCAATGTATGGGGGTAACAAATTTTGTAGTAATATGTTACACCACAGCAGAAAAAGAGGCAGACAGCAGTGCCAATGAGTATAAGGAGCCATAATGGTATTCCTGTGGAGTCCATATCAGGATCCTGTGGTAGGCGGAACGGCTGCTGGGCATTAAATGTGGAAGTTAGATGTGTGATTTCGTCCAAATCAAGACTACGTAGATGGATGGTAGCAGGTTGCGCCAGTAATGTGGACATATTGAGTAAAGGTAGATACAGTAATGTAACTGGAGATAATGCATCATTTCCATGAAGAAATTTCTCTTGTCCAATTAGGAAATAACACTTGGGTGGTATGATGAGTAGATAGTTGCCAGGAGTTAGCTCATGGTGAGATTGAATAGAGCAGCCCTCTGTAATCCGTGTAGTCACCGGAGTTGTAAAAATAAGAGTTTCTGGTGTTATCTGATGTGCTAGTGGGTTCTTGTAGTTGACAGGAAATAATGAACAAGTATTGGCAGTATTGTTCATTAAAATGTCAATGATGCAGTTGTTGTCCATTTGCAAGTGGTTGTGGCAGAAGTAGATATCCTCCAAAGATTCACATAATTCATCTTGGAACTGGTATATGCCAAGTTTCTCATTGAGGATAAGGTAAGGTTTAGGAGGTAAAATAATCTGGTTACTGATAGGAATAGGATAGATAAAGTAAGTATGTAATTCAAATGGTTTCAAAATGGGAAAATGTATTAAGAAAACAATTCTCTCTTCAGTAAAAGTTGAATACCAAGAAAGGTATAAAAACTATATTGGGTAGAAAATTTTGAATTGATTATTTGGATATAATAATTTCATTTGTGTAATGAGAAGAAAAAAGACCGAAATTAATGAAAGATTTGATTAGATTTAAAAAAGTATCGAATTAATCAATAAGATCAGATGGCTTTGTATGTCAATTTCGACAGAAATACAGTTTATAGAAGAGGAGAGTATTTGTAAATTATGTTGAATTGCAAAAAGAGTATGATTGGTTGAATTAAGAATTGTTGAGTAAGAGTTATCTCATCATTAATTTTTTCATGCATCATGTTCCTAAGTGAGAAAGGATAGTGTTGATTCTTTCACCGTCATTACTGTCCAATGTTCCAAACAGCCATTTATTAATTTTACCAACAATATTGAACAGTCCTCGTTTATGAATGCTGTGAGGTTGAATAATTTTCAGAAGATGTTTAGATTGAAAAGAGAGCATATCAGCTTGTTGAAAAAGTATGCCGTCAGCAGAGGTTACCTTTTTGAGCAGAAGTAATTGATTTTCAAATTTAGAATGGATGTGGAAAAGATCACTTATGTTTAGATAGCTAACAAATGTATGTTTACTGGATATAATTCTACTTGGTTTGAGTAATATAGGCATAATTGGGTTAGATAAGCGTTGAATAGAGGCATAAATATGGATAAAATAGAAGGATGAGAAAAGCAGCCGAATTCTCATCTGCAAAAAAACAAAACAGTATTAGTTTTTTTTGCGTTTCTTTAGGTTATGTTTAGAGTATTTCGAAGTTTCAGTTCGAATTTTATTTGTCGTTTGTGCTACAGCTTTAACTTGGGTAAAACGTGCGGCTAGTTTATCCCTAGGATTTTCTTTATGATAAAGTTGGTCTTTATCTGTCAGAAGAGGGGGATCTGTCCTAGTTTTATTGATTTTTTCAAGTTGTTTGGTTTTTGTCTTATCCATTTGTTTACTTAATTCTGGATATATCCTTTGCAGATGTTCTTTGTGGTCTTGGACATACTTAGTGACCACATCTTTTTCAACGATGTCAAAAGGATCTTTGGAAGAAAAGTTACCAGAGACCACTTCGAATGGTGTGTGATCTGTGGCTGAATGAATGGAATTATTGTAATGTAATAATGCATATTTCATTAAAGTATTCAAAGGTTCTGAGGGATTCTGATGTGTTTGGGATCTAATGAGTTCGAGAATTGTAGAGTGGAATCTTTCTATGTAACTATTAGAGTTAGGGTTCTTGGGGGTCGTAAAGTGAATCGAAATTTTGTGTGTTTTACAGAAATCTTTGAAGTTGTCGTTATAAAATTCGGACCCTCCATCACAGATAATAGTTTGCGGAATTCCGTAGTGGGAAATGAATGTCAAAAGTCCATCTAAAATACTAATTGCGTTTACTCCAGCAATGGGATATGCTTGGGCAAACTTTGAAAATGTGTCAATAATTGTTAGAAATTTTTCTTTAGCAATTGATAAACTATCAATATGCACGCGTTCGAAAGGTTTCTTTCCAACCGGTATAGCTTGAAAAGTGAAAGTATTAGGTGTTCTTTCGTATTTAGCCTTTTGGCAGATATTACAGTCATTTATATAATTAGTCACGTCTTTAACCAAGTTTGGCCAATAATAATTTTTTTTCAATGATTCAATTGTAGTGGTAATACCCCGATGTCCTGTTTTGTACACGTGATGATAATGTATTTTATCCAGTCTTTCATTTTCTTTCACATCCGTGAGTTTTGTTGAGCAAATGATCAATTTTGAAGAGATCCGAATAATTTTTTCTTGAATAGAAGAAATAAAAAGCTCTTCATGATCTTTGTTCATGAAATATAAAAAGTAAGTTTGATTAATTGTGAGGTTAGCTATGAATTCCTCAAGATCATCATCTATATGGCGTTGTCGCAAGCTTATATAAATCTTTGGTTTCCGAAAATGTTTTCATGATGGCAAAGTATTGCCTTATTCGAGTCTACAATTTTGATTATCATTTGTTTTTTATGATAATTCAAAGGTTTATCAGAATAGGGGAAAGTCAAAACTGGCATTTCCTGTGCTGTATGAATTGTTGTTGTGGCATAATTTTCTGATTCTTTTATGAAGTCTTGTATTGTGTCGTCAATATCTCCGGTTTCGTTAATTATGGAAGTATTGTCAGGCGGGTTTCTAGAGAGTGCGTCAGCTACAACATTTTCTCTACCCTTGATGTAATCAATTTCGTAATCAAATTCGGATAGTAACAATTTCCACCTAACGAGTTTTGAACTTGGGTCCTTCAAGCTGTGAAGCCATTTGAGAGGTTTATGATCAGTGCGTATTTTAAAGTGTCTGCCAAATAAGTAAGGCCGAAAATATTTTACGGCCCAAATTATTGATAAAAGTTCCTTCTCAATAGCAGAGTAATTATTTCATTTGGGTTAAGAGTTCTACTTGCAAAGCAGACTGGTTTATTATCTTGGCAGAGTACTGCGCCAATGGCATAATTTGATGCATCTGAAGTTACTGTAAAAGTTTTATGGAAGTCAGGATATTTGAGAATAGGATCGTTACAAAGAAGTTGTTTACATAAATTGAAGGCTTGTAAAAATTCAGGAGTGTGTTCTACTTTCCGTCCTTTTCGTAAACAAAGTGTCATTGGTTTCGTAATTTTGGCTAAGTTGTCTATGAATTTTCTATAAAATCCCACCATACCTAGAAAACTTTTTATGTCTTTGTGGGTCTTAGGTAGAGGAAAATTTGCGATGGCATTCAATTTCTTTTGATTGGGTTTTATTCCTTCTGTTGTTATAATATGTCCTAAAAACTCTACTTGTTTATGTAGAAACTCGCTTTTATCTGGTTGAATTTTGAGGTTATGTTCTAGAAATTTCGAAAATATTGTTTTTATATTTGTTATGTGTTCATCCAATGTAGTTGAGAATATTATTACATCATCCATGTAAACTAGACAAATTTTATTTACGTGTTGTTTCAGGACTTCATTAATCATTCGCTGGAAAGTGGAGGGGGCATTCTTGAGCCCAAAAGGCATTCTGAGAAATTCATAATGTCCTGAGTCAGTAGAAAAGCTGTTTTCGCTATACTATTTGGGTGCATTCTAATCTGGTGAAAACCGCTAGCCAAATCGAGGGTAGTAAAGTATTGTGCTTTACCTAATTTGTCTAGTAGGTCATCAATGTTTGGAATGGGAAAACGGTCTTGAATGGTCTTATCGTTCAATTTACGGTAGTCTATTACAATGCGCCACTTAGGTTGTCCACTGGCTCTAATTTTTTTGGAACAATCCAAATGGGACTCGACCAAGGACTTGAACTGTTTTTTATTATTCCGTCATTTAACATTTTTTTTTATTGTATATCTTTCATTTTGTTATTATTTGATGTGTCGTTTGTGTGGTGGAAGATAGAGGTGAGTCTGGATAATGAAATACAGTATGGAATTTTTTACAAAGTTTCAATATTTGGTATTTTTCTTCGCCATTCAGGTGGTCAGTTCTTATCAAATTTTCAATTTGTGAGGAATCTACACATGAATTAAAATTATTGAGTTCAAATTGACAAATTTCAAAATTTTCAATTGGAATTACTGCAAAAGGTTGTGCTAATGAAATGTAAGTATCTTCGGAATTAGTATTATGTATTTCAACAATTGCACGCCCGTCTTCTACTGTAGTTATACATTCTGGTATGAAACAATGAGAGTTTATTTGCTGTTTGGGAAGATAAAATGTTCCATTGTTTAAAGAATTCCAGGTACTTGAGTTCTCAATATTTCATGCTCATTAACTGATATTTTATAAGTGTTGTAGTCTGATGGTGAACACTGTTTTACTGGAATAGAAATTGTATCCCTATAGAGATGATTGTCTTGTATGTTCCAATTAAATCCCATATTTTTCAAATCTTTAAAACTTATCAATCCATCGAAAAATGGATGGAAATCAAAAAGAGTGAAATTTATTTTTTGCCTTGATTGGAATTCATTGAAAGCAGGTATATGTGCCTCAAATTTTGCACACTGGTTCCCGCAAGAAGTTTTAATTATATTTAGTTTAGTTATGATGAATTCAGAAAAAAGATTTTTTGCAATAATTGGATTCATGATAGATATATGACTTCCAGAGTCTAATAATAAATTTAAATTCTTATATCCAGGAATTTCTATAGAAATATATGGGAGTTTACGCTGATCAATAGTATTTATCTCTAGGTAATCATTTTTCCAGAGGCTTGTGACATAAAATTTGGATCCTCATAATCATGATTTTGAATTTCATCTGATTGAAAGTCATTTTGAAAAGTGTCATTGATATCTTGTTGTTCAATAGGTAATTGTTCTTCCGTCATGAAATTTTGTAAGTCTGTCTGTTCATATGCGGTTTGGATAAAGTTATTGTCTTCCAAACTATATGAGGTAGAAGGTTCATTTATTTGATATAACTCTTCTGACGTGAATGTTGGCTTGGATTGGGATTGAAATGCATTTCTATATTGATTTGGTACATATGGTCTTGTAACTGAAGACATTGGAATAGGTTTGTTTAGCTGTGGTTGATTTTTTGGTTTCCAAACATTATTATTGTTTGGATTATTTTTTCAAAAACTTGTTGATTCGAAAAGAATCTTTGTGGAATAGGCTTTGGTTGAATATTTATAGGTTGACTAGGGAATTTTGATTGAGTTCCTAAGTTTTGATTGAATTGTGGTGGTTGGTAGCTAGGTCTGATATTTTGAAATTGTTTTTGGAAATTATTCTGAAAATTAGGCTCATTTGGTTTCAGGGTATAATTTTGGAATGTTTGAGTCTAGGGGCTTTGATATATGGGGCTGGTATTGTTTGGGTTTGCTGCCTTTTTCCATCATTAACAAGAGAAAAGAAATTTTCTTCTTCGATGACATATTGCATTGCTTCCTCTAGATTATCAGGGTTTTTCAATCTCACACCGGTTTGAATAGTGGATGGTAAGTATTTCATGAAAGTAATCAATACCAATTTGGAAATATTATTGATTTGAGCAATTTTTTCATCTCTTGTAATATTTTCGTTATTTATTGCAGTGTACAATAAACTCCTGGTATATTGGCATCGAATACCAAAATTATATGGCGTTTCTTTTGAAAATGGTCGAATACTATGTAACTCTTGCAAAAGACAAGTAAATGAACGTTGATCAGAAAAAGATTGTTTCAAAATTACTTTAACTTCACCCCAAGTTGTTAATTCAATCCTACTTGATACTAAAATAAGAGCTTTCGCTTTCAACTTACTAATAATTGCCCTGAAAATAAGTTTTTTGACTGCTTCTGACGCATTGTGATATTGTTGAAAGATTTCGTCACAAGCAGTACAGAAATTATTCAACTCACATGGTTCACCAGAGAAAATAGGTATGCTATCCAAAAATAATCTCAGTTCCTGATAATTAACTGGATCGGCCATATTTCGAATTTGTTCTTGATTTGATCTTAATGAAAGAATTTGGAGGTCTTGTGTCAAATTTTTCTAATTCAGAACTTTGATCGAAAACAGTATTTCGATTTTCGGAACCCTCTGATGCAATATTTCAATCTAGTTCACTTTCACTATCGTTTTCAGATGACAGGGAGTCAGAATCAGAATTCTGAAGCTGTAATTGTTTTATTTGTCTCCTCAATGCTTTATTTTTCTTTGCAAGGTCTTTAAGATCGTGAAACATAAATAAAAAAAATAAAAATGTTCACACGAGAGAATATGTTTCTTGGTGTAGGTAAATAAACATGGGATATGAAATGGAAGGATAATGAGAAAATGACTTACGGCTATTTGATTTCTTGCTTGCTTTCTTCAATCTCCGTTGATCTGCTTTGGGTCTGGGCTGTGTTGCTTTTCTACTTGCTATAGTTTCCAGGCGAATTTCCAGTCCGTCTGTCCACTGTTCTAGTCTCTCAACTTGTTCAGTGTTCACTACTCCGTTTGCGGCACTATGAAACTGTTCAGATTGATGCTAGCTTTGAATGTCAACCGCGAAATCGTCTCAGCACTTTCTAGACTTTCTAGCACTATGCCGCGTATTTCTTGGAAGCCACTCCTTGTAATTGGTGATTGCACGTTAAGGGTCCGTTGGGCACTGTCCAGAAATGTTGCACGCAATATGCTGGTTTGGCACTGTCCACAAATTTCCACGCAATATGCTTACGATTTCCAAAACTGCAATCCTACCGACTGCGCCAATTACGATAGTGCCCTCACAGCCTTTGGTTCGGAAGGCACTACTCGATTCTGTGAGAACAATAATAACGTAATTTATCTCCTTCTTGAACCACTCTAGGTTCGTAATGAAGCAAAGCTGGTGACAAGCGTGAAGAAAACTTTATTATGACTGAACTTCTGAATAATGGTTACATCAGGTTTTATACACTTTGGGAACAAAGACTTACTGAATAAAAATGAAAAATTAACAATTCCTAGACATTCGGTATAAAAGATAAAGTATGGTATATTGCATAGTAATACAAATTCGGAGTACGGGAAATAGCAAGCTGTTCAGAGATAATTATCGGTAGAGAGATAAAAGACGGTGTGGATATCTTGTAGCGTCAGCAAGGGATATCCATCGGTGTGAATATGTGGGCCGGCTTCAGGACGGTTCTGCATATGTAACTCCGTCCCGAACTTTGCCGAAGGAGTAAGATTGGAGTTTGGGTAAATATTGTATATCGGAAATATTTTGTAAGTGCCCCAGGTGTGATTTTGCGCATGATCAAACCATAGCCGCAAGAGGCACATATGCATTTCAATGCTGCGCTGGTAATTTCTGCATACGAGTCCGTACGATACCCCCCCCGCAAAAGCTTTTGGTTACTAAGTTTACCCCGCTTACTTGAAAACACCCTCCCCGCTTTCTCTGCATATAGTGCTTGCCATGTGTTTATTTGTTGTGATAACTTGAGGCCGCCGTCAGCCGCCCTTCCTGTATTTCTTTGTTATTAATATACCTGTTTATCCTGTTTTTGGTATTCTTTCATTAACTATGTTGAGTAGAATTTAAACATCTAGTGCGCAGTCGCCACCCAGGTCCGAAACCCAGTTAAAGGCAATTAAAGCCTGCCTTGCTGGCCCTGTTACAGTGTCACGACTATATTGACCCCTGGAGTGTCTTTCTTCACTGAGACTGCCCGGAGCAAAAGTGGCCTTTTCCACTATAAACCAAAAGGTGGCGCCCGAGGAAAACCGAGAATAGTGAAAAGCGCCAAAGTTTGATAATAGGGGGAGAAACCCCTTACAGTATGAAGGTAATTATTAAATGTTTCGCCATTTTGTAGTAGGTGAAGATATTGACTTTATATTCTAGGGTTGTGAAGTATTCATCAGGAGCTTCAAAAGGATGTGTCACAAGACCCTCTTTTAATTTTTTTTTCCCAGATGGCGCCCAGACGCCATCTTGAAAGTTTCATCTGTCAATTTTACTCCAAAATATAGTATTCATGCTTCAATTTCATTATCCCAAGTTTAAATTTTTTTAGTTGACCCGTTCAAAAAATGAAAGGGGGGGACATTAAAGAAAAGCACTGTATACGATAAAGACAAAGGTATTTTTTGTAACATGTAATAGAAAACCACACTGGATACTCGATGGATATCGTGAAAGGACCCTAACTTAAACGAAAAAATCTGAAAGTGAAAATTCGCATTTTCATTCAGATAGTTTTCTATTCCGGTCTCAATTAGGAACTCATATAAATATATGAGGCAAAAAAGCATGTAAATGCTCATTTTCAGAAACAATAAATTCTGCCTCATTCATCTATATGAGTTTTCAATTGAGACTGGAATAGAAAATCAAATGAATATCTGAATGAACATGCGAATTTTCACTTTCGATTTGTTGCTTTGAATTAGGGTACTTCCACAATATCTATCAGTTGTTGTCGTGACTCTAGCCGGGAAACTAGTTATTTCCTGTTAGATATTACAAACAATGAAGTTTTAATTATAGATTTCTCAAATTTTAGAAAAAAATTTCTATTAATATTCAATTGAGAATATTAACTTTTTCAAAATTTCTGTTATTCTTCAAAAGTTTTAAATGGATTTTCTATTCCAGTCTTAATTACTAACTTATTTAGATGGACTGAGAGTGCTTCTTCTTGGAAAACATTTTTTTTGTCCCATTCATCTATATGAGTCCCTCATTGAGACTGGATTATAAAATCAAATTTTCACTTTCAAATTTTTTCTTTTGAGTTCGGGTCTTTTTAAAATATCTATCAGATGTTCAATGTCGAGCGTGGCTTTATTCGAGGAAGTAGTTGTTTTCTGTTAGATATTCACAAAAATAACTTCAATTTCATCGTGGATTTTTAAATTAACAGAAAAATATTTCTTTTTAATATTCGATTGAGAATGTTCCCCTTTTCAACATGAATACCCCCAAGAGGTTATCTTGAACGATGGAAGATAGTGACTAAAGTTTATCTTTGAGTCGCAGATATTTCAACATCTGATTTTATGAACACATTGTTCATATTTTCAAACAAATCAAAATGTGTCCTTAACGGTGTGCGCGCGCAGCTCCCAATTTCACTTTACGCGCCAAAAGATGTACCTATAACTTAAAAAATCTTGATAAATTCACTGATGAGTGGAAGTGATGGAGTGACAGTTAGTGGAAAGACAATTATATTCATTGGCTCACTTGATAGTTTTTTGAGGCACAGTGTTATTTCTTTGAATTTTTTGACTTATTTTTCGGTGTCTTTGTTTAACCAGTTTCACCTCATTTGTAACGTTGAATGACAAATTATATTGATTTCCTGAATAACAATTCTGCTTGATTTTCTATAAAGATGGAAATAATTTTGGAATACAAATTATTAAAACAACGATAGATCAGATTCAAGACATCAAACAAATCTTCAACTGAGTTTACAAGACAAACAAATTTCGATAGTCCCAAAATTGATTTCACCAGTAGTTATAGCCCAAAAAAAAATTGGTTGGGGTGCCACACAGGGGGATCTGTCGGAGAAAAACTTCCGGGTACTACTTTTACTGAAAACTGACTATTTCAAAAAAAATATCGATCCCTTCCAGAACTTCCACTGAAAGCTCAGAATGAACTCATTCTATACATATAAACCCCACAGGACTATGATGAAATGGTATAGGTGTCGACATGGTCTCGTGTTCTTCTTTTACTCCAGTAGAGTAGAAGTATTCACCATGTTTTATAAATTCATTACTCAAAGCGTGTCTTGCATAGTTTTTGAAGTAGTCCGTCTGTTTGTGAATCGTTATATAAATGTCTAATAGTATAGTCACACTAAAAATTCTCCTTTCATACAACCCTCAGAGTGCTTTCAACATTATATCTAGGTATTTCTGAAAACTGCGTTCAGGTTGATACAAACTTTTTACATGGTCTCTCACGCCAATGAGCGATAACGACGTTTGAAAATAATCTTATTTGGTTTTTTCGATCAAAGATATATCCTTTTGATACCACATTAGTTTGAATCCTAGCCTCTCGGACTCTGTAAGGGAATAAAAAAATTGCATACATACATCCATAAACGCTGATTTTTATTTGATTTTTTTCGTAGCAATCGTTGATCCTTTGACACCTGTATATATTCAGAATACGCATTGTTATTAGAATATATCCTCATATTGGGTGTATTTTATGTAATATTTTGGTTTCTCTATCTTACCCAAAAAATATTTTCATATGTATATAACATATTATATCTTTGAAGAGAATATTTTTATATTTTTTTCAGGCTCGTGTAACAACTCTCACATGGGGCCATAATGATAAAAGATTATTTCTTGCAACCGGAACTCAAATTCATATAGCATGGATATCAAAGAGGATAGCATCTCTCCAACTACTGTGCAGACTGAGGATACACGATTTAATACCGAACGAAAGCCAACTGTCTCTCTTGCCTCTACCCGTTCGACTAGGAAATATTATCGGAAATTTGTTTGCTCAAACCATCAGAGTGAGTAATAGAAAAATATAACACATATTTTTGTTTTGTTATCAAAAATACTTTGGCAAAATCAATTCACAGGGATTTCCTCAGATATATATATATATATATATATATATATATATATATATATATATATATATATATATATATATATATATATATATATAAAGAATCCATCTGTTCTTTTATAATAACTTTTTGAATTCACAGGCATATGCAAGGTAAATGTCTTTGTACAACGGTAATACCTACCAAAAAATCCTACAATCCTTCGATTTGCGTGAAGAAACTCGTACTTCATATAACTTGGATTTTGCTTAATGCAATATTTGATGGTACCACTATAACAATTGTTACGGACTTTTTACCGAAAACAAGGACTCAAATTTCCTAAAGATAAATTTTTACAGCCTTTTATTTTGGAATTCAATTCGATTTTGACATTTCTCAAATACATTTATAGAAAGTTTTGGGTACGATATCTCATATAGGTTGATTGTTGCACAATGACTACATAGCAAACTAATGATTTCTCGACTGATTCGAAGATGTTTACTTGAAAAATTGAGAATCAATTATACTCAAATTATGAAGTTTTATCATTGCAACCCATATTAGAGAAATATAGTATAGAATGAGAAAACTTTGATGAATGTTAAAGCTCATCCTAACATAACATTCTCGTGTTTTCAATATAACTCACATTACCATTTTCATATCTTGAGAGCATCCTCCAGAATTGAGCATCATGCAGTAATAAGTAGAAATATCCATTCAACTGGAGATATATTATGGAAAACGAGGAAATTTTTGGACGAATTCACTGGGAGCATATTGATAATAAAAAAATGTCATACACTATTATCGGAATTCTATACAAAAAGTCATATGGTCAATAGTGTATGACTGCTACACAGTGGATTATCCCTACCATAACGCCGTCTGTATGTTGATGTTCTATTATCTGTCTATACCACAGAACTCATAGAACTAGAAGGCTGAAATAAGTGGAAGGAATTGATATGATTCATAACCACATGTATAGATGGGACACACGTAATCATGCGCATATCATCAACAACATTGCCAGTTCATGTACTTGTACGAGAATTTGATATAATGGCATTATGATGTAATGTATTCACATTATATTCCCATTAAAAGATTCGAAACTACTCGACTATCGATTACTCAGGATCCTTAAGTTCTTTTGTCATATGTATTCAGAAGATAATATACAAGTTAAATGGAGCACGTAACAACTGATGGAATCGTAATAAGAATTATGATTTCCTACAAACTCATTTGGCAACGCTGTTTACATCAACACCTGTTATTTAGTCTGACGATATTTTTATTCAGAGCCGGTCTTGCGTCTACTGTTAATTTGTGTTCTTGATAGGATATTTGATCTACTGAATTCTAGAAATCCATTGGGTAAATTCTACAAGGTTCCAACAAAGAAAGGCAACAAAGATCCCTGGAATGCTCTTTTTGAAAATGCCTTAGGATACTTGAAAAGTCTCCAACTTCTGATGGTGGACTCCAATTTTGGATTTCTGCATCACAATAAAATCAATTATTGGAATGTGTGGAGAGTACATTGACAAACATTAACATGTTGAAATACAAGTTAACTTAACGTTCCAAGTACTAATGTATTTTACAATAATAATGATTAACTTTCCAGGGAAAGAAATGGTTGGAATTAAAACCCAACAGCATTTCAGTTTTATTACACTGAGGCTGATGTTGCAACACGATATAGAAAATGTTTATGGAAATTGTTTCACTTAGGACAATACTTCCATTTTAACAAATTCCCAGAAAAAAATCCTACCTGAAATAACACTGCATGAAATGCCTTTAATTAAAAAAAATAAATTAGATATTAATGATAGGATTATTGACAATGAAGAATTTCAAGGAAGATTCAATTCCTTCCTACATTATCCAACTTGACAGAAAATGTTGATATATTGCAGGTTTTGTAGTGAAGAGCATAAAAAGTAATAAAGTGTGAGGTGTTCCTTTCCGTAATGGAAGAAGAAAGAAAAGCAAGTGCAGATCTTGATTACTTCAAATTATTACATATAAAATACAGGACTGCCTCTTTTTCTGGATTAAACAAGACTTTTGCAGGTATTGTGAAGTGTTGTATGTTTACAGAGAGAAAAATCAATAATGACGGAAAAAAAATGGATGTTTTTGTAGAACTATTCACTGAAACCCCCCCTGTCATGGCAGCGGTTTTACTGCGCATGCCCATGTGTGTACCATGCGGTACAGTAGGGCTCGTTCCAGCAAAACGGTATTGGCCTTCTAGTTCTATGAGTTCTGTGATCTATACTGTTATAAAATTGTAATTGTATGTTTGTTTATTCGAACATCACGCAAGCACTACTGGACCGATTCTGATATTACTTTTTGTGTTTGAAAACTTATGACTAGATTCGAAAACTATTATGTAGTTCATCTCTCTGCGATGACGGAAATCGGAGATATAACAATAAAATCACAAGTGCAACCAACATGAGATGAGCTTCCATTTCAGGTCTTATCGAATCTGTAATTTTCTACATATACCGGGTGACAATGGGACTGGGGCCATGTCTGTATCTCCGTCACTTTTCAACCGATTTGAATGACATTTTGTACATACATATGACACAATTTCGGATTGACAGACATATGAAAACAAAATGGCCGACTTCCGGTTTCGCCAGAATAGCCACCAACTTCGATTTTTCAAATGGAACACCCTGTATGTTTGATGTTTCTCAAAATCTACGGCTCAAATAACATACGACAGTGTTGCCAAATTTTTATTTTACAATTGAAAAACAAATATTCTCAATTTTTTTTTAGCCCAGGTGGCCTTGACCAGGTTCAAATCTATACTGATTTACATCAGTAACTAATCTTGCCATTCGATAGAGAATGTAATTACCAATTCAACGATATACGTACCACTTTCTTCTTGTTCAAAACGTAGAGAGCCATCTAACAAGATGAAATCAATCTGAAAAAATTAGGTTACATGACATCTATTCATTCTTTCAGACTTCACTTCAGAATGGTAACAATAAATTACCAAAAATATTCGACTTGACAATATGTAATGATCGTTAACCCATTACAAAAAAGATAACTTCGAAATAATCAAATTGTTTGAATAAATCTAACGACTGAAACAGTGAAACATTCAACGTACAAATTATTACTCAAAATACCATTATCCTTTTTCAATAGAAGAGTTTCACAACCATCGAAAAGTCATTTTATTTATTAATGACCAATGATATGTTCGAAGTGTTGCCTGTTTCACCTAACACATAGACTTGTTCTATTTATTGTACACCTCATCACATTTATCAGTTCGTGAGCGGGAATTTCCTGAAATGCGCGCTGAACTCTATCCCTCAGGTCCTCCAATAAAGTTGGATAGTCAATAGACGTTAAATCGGGTGATCTGGCCGGCCATTTGATTGGACCATTTGTTCCAATCCATCTCTGCCCATAGGTATCACTAATATATTGCCAAACAATATTAGCATTGTGTCGTCCTGCTGAAATGACATATTTTCCATGATGTTCTCAGGTGAATCGTTGATATTATTTTGAATACCGTTCTCTAAGAATTGTAGATATCTTTGACCCGTCAAAGGCCCGTCGAAAAGAATTGGTCCAATGATTCTTGTCCCTATGACTCCTACTCAGACATTGAATCTAAATCTTCCTTGAAAATTACCTTCTCTTAGCCACCTAGAATTTTCTTGAGCCCAATCTTCTTCTGCAGGTGCCATCTCCATTTAATGAAGGTTGGCGACAATTTCGGCATACTTATTGCGGTCCTGGGTACGAATTAAAGATGATGTGTTCATACCGGTCCAGTCGCGTTTGTTTTTTAACCATGAATGTTGTCTGCGTCCAGGACCACGTTTTCCTTCGATTCTTTCCTTCTATCATCAATTTCAGTATATTATACTTGTTATTACGGTATATGTGGCCCAGATAAGCGGCCTTTCTTCGCTTTATTGTTGTAAGTAACTCTCTCTCCCTTCCCATACGTCTAAGCACTTCATCGTTAGGTATATGTTGAGTCCATGATATTTCTAGTAGTCTGCGGAAGATCCACATTTCAAACGCCTCGATTCTGTTCATGGTGTCCACTTTTAATGTCCATGCTTCTGCTCCATACAAGAGAACTGAGTGCACGTATGCCTTTACGAAACGGTATCTTAAGTTAAAGTTCAGGGTTGCGTTACATAATAGGTTTTTCATCTTTTGGAATATGGCTCTAGCTTGTTCTATACGTGATCTTACTTCGACGTCAGGGTCTACATTTGTCGTTATGTTGCTGCCAAGATATTTAAATTTCTCTACTTTCTCTATTAGGGTGTCGTAGATGTTCATGTTCAGTTGTGAGTTTGGAAATCTTGTTATGGCCATTACTTTTGTTTTTGTTACATTAATTTTCATGCCTAATTGATCTCCCACCTCTACAACTTTGTTGATTAGACGTTGAAGGGCTTCTGGATTGTCTGCAATGATAACCGTGTCGTCTGCATAATGTATGTTGTTTAATGTCCTGCCGTTAATTTTTATTCCATCCTCGTCATCGCCTATTGCTTGGTTAAATATGTGCTCAGAGTATATATTAAACAGTATTGGTGACAGACAACAACCTTGTCGTACTCCCTTTTCTATACACACCGGTTCCGATGTCGTTTGTCCACTTCTAACCTTTGCTTATTGGTTCCAATAAAGATTTTTAATAAACTCGATGTCTTGTTTGTCTAACCCTTTTTCCTGTAGTAATGTCAGAAGGACGGTGTGATTAACTCGGTTGAAGGCTTTCTCGTAGTCCATGAAACAGACATATACCTCTTTCCTCATGTCTCGGCATTTCTGGAAGAGCATTAATGAGCTGGCTAGTGCTTCCCTTGTTCCTAGGCCTTCACGAAATCCAAATTGGGTATCGCTTTGATCGGCGTCACATTTGTGGCAGATTCTAGCTTGTGTAATTTTAAGTAGGATCTCAAGTACTTGGCTCATCAAGCTTATCAGTCTGAACTTATCACATTTCTTGGCTTTTGATTTTTCAGGGAGGGGAATAAATACGGAGGTAAGCCAGTCTCTTGGGATATTACCTGTTGCATGAACTTTTTGTAGTAACTGAAACAATGGTAGCAAATCCTCTTCTTCTAACAATCTTATCATTTCTATGTGGATTTCGTCCGGGCCCGTTGCTTTTCCGTTTTACTCAATTCAAGTGCTTTCATTATCTCTGATTTTAGAATTTTTGGAGCCTGTTCACATTCCTTATTCCTGTCGTATATTCGTGGCGTATCGCTAGCAAATGTTTGCCGTATATATGTTTGCCATACTTTTAATAATTTTTGCTCTTCTGTCACAATTTCATTGTTTTCATTTAGTATGCCTAATACGGGTTGGTTTTTGTTTGAATGCGTTACCTCTTTCATTTTTTTATGAACTCCGTGGCCATCCTGTTCATTCTGAAGTAATTCAATCTCTCCGCATCTCTCTTTCATCCACTCTTCTTTTGCTATTCGGATTTTCTTTCTTATTTCTCTATTTATTTGTTTGTATTTTTCGATGTTTTTATGTTTGTGTACTCTCCGGTTGTCCATCATCAGCAGAATTTCTTCTGTCATCCATTCTTTCTTGGTCTTTGGGCTGGCATATCCTATTTCTTCTTGTTCTACTTTTACTATTGCATGCTTAGTTTGATCCCAGACATTTTCCGTATTCGTATCTGGTGTTGTAGTTGATTTTATTGTTGCAAATTATTCATATATTCGTTCTTCTGCCTTTGTCTGTGTATCTTTGTCTTCAAGTTTGTTCATGTCAATACTTTTTTTGTTATTCTTCCTCAGCTCTTTTAATTTCACATCCAGGATACCTACCACAGGATTATGGTCTGAGCCTATGTCCGCCCCAGGGTATGTTTTTATGCCTTTTATTCAGTTCTTAAATCTAGTTTTGATTGGGACATAGTCGATATGGTTGCGGATGATGTTATCTGGACGGTGCTGTGGAGATTGCCGAGTATATAAACGTCTTTCTGGTAGTTTGAACAATGTATCAGTGATCACAAATTCCTCTTCTTGTCAAAATTGTACTAGCTTGTCTCCCTACTATTGCGTTCACCTAAGCTGTACTTACCGACTATTTAATCCACTTCAATGTTGCCAACCTTCGCATTGAAATCGCCCATTATTATAGTAGTTTCGTTGTTTTTGGTATATCCTAGTAGTTCTTTTATTTCTTTATAGAATGTTTCCACCTCTCGATCAGGTTTTTCTGCGGTTGAAGCATAACACTGGATTATATTTATGTTTGTAGGTTGAGCATTTAGTTTGTTGAACATGGTTCCGTCTGCGAGTGGGATGAAGCTAATTACAGCTTGACTTGTTTTGTTGTCTAGTAAGATACCGACTCCATTATGATGGTTTCTTTCGTCGTTGCTCGATTAGTACAGTGTTGTTTTATTCTCTTGACATTTTCCACTTCCAGGCCATCGGATTTCACTTAAACCTAGGATGTTGATCTCCAGTCTGTGCATTTCTCTGACGGTATTGTCTAGTTTTCCTGCCATGAACAAACTCCTTACATTCCAGGTGCCGATTCTGGGAGTTCTGATTTTATTGTTTTCTGCTCTCGTATGGGTCTGAGATTTTACTATATTTTGAGCCTTTTCTGTTGTTATGTTTTCATTGGCTTTACAGGGGTTTCGCAGACTGACGACCTGGAAGGCCCTGTGGTCTATTTGCGTGTTTCCTCCCCTGCCGGATCTTGTGCTCCGTACATCATGATCAATACGTTCGACTCGTTCATTTGATGCCATTCTTGTTATACTAGGGATGTCGCTAGGGACCTTTTTTGAAGTTGTTTCCAGTTGCCTCCTTCATTCCCACGCCGTTGACTGCTTTCAGTTCATCCGCCTTTTAGGGCGATTTCTCACTCCAAGGGACAAGAGAGTGCCCTACCTTCAGTTTGCTCGTACACCCTCCCATGAGGAGACTGTTGGCAATACTGATCTGCTCATACTGGCAGATACTCGGACACCAGAGCCTCGTTAGTCATATAGCAGGGTGTACCGCGTGCAGGTGAGGTTGACATTTGGTCTGGTATTTCTTTACCATCTGTACCGTTTGTACTGTCTGTACCATCGCCCCATACACCCAATACCTTGTATTATTTCTATTGAACATACCATTATTCGTAAACCTAGACTCATCTGTAAACAGTATCTTCGAGATAAAACCATTATTCAAATCATGATGACGCAAAAGCCAATTACAATAAGTTAGTCTCCGTTCTGGGTCATTTTGATATGGATGCTGATGCAAACTGTATTCATACGAGCGATATTCAAGTTTTTTCAATACTTTTCTGGCACTTTCCCTGCTGATCCCACATTCAATTTCCAAATCTCGCACTGAGCCAGATGGAGAAAAATGAACATATGCTAAAACATTAGTTTCCGCTTTTTTACTGACGATGAAGTGGGTGTGGTTTTGATCAGCTGGTTCTTTCTTCAGCATCATTTCCAATTTCCTGAAAAAGATCCTCGATGGGTGCCGTTTTAACGGATAACGAACAACGTATATCATACTAGCATTGACAGCGTTCTTCTGACATTCTCCGTATATCAATATCATATCGATTTATTCGTTTCGAGGATAACGATTACTATTTTTCATTCCAAATGAATACTGTATTCACCTGAAGACGATTGCAGATACAAGCATTCGAAACGTTGTGAAACCCCTCAAAATCCATCGAGACGATGGACGTCAGAAACGAGAGTAATGAAGAAAAAATAGTTGCAAGACGAATTAATACTTAATTTACCTCCCAAATTTTCAAAACACCGAGAAGAATAAGTTCTTCTTTCAATGGTGTTTGAAATCAGTTGGGAGTTAATATTTCGAAATTCTCCAATAAATCTGCTGATATGGAACAAAATTCAACAATTATGTTGTTCCAGAAGTATTTCAGTAGGTTTTTTTTTCTGGAGAGATTTGAACTTGTAGCTTTCAAATTGTAGTAGGCCGGCCTCGTTAAATTTTTGTCGTATATTGGATGGTGTCAAGAATTTTCCAAATGCGACTCCGATTAATTGTGCATCAATCACGAATCCACGTCAGAATGATTGTAATTTTTGATCGGTCCAAATATTGGTTCCTATAAAGGCTGCATTTTCGATGAGGTGTCAGAATGAATGTATGAGAACACCGGATTCCAAAGCCAAATTTGATGTTTTATTTGATTAATGCAACTCATGGTTGTCCATTATTGAGATACTTGGATATTCCGGTGAAATGTAACTGTCTACTATTAAGTATTTCATAAAATCTATAAATAAGTCTCTATTCATCTACCCGATGCTGAAGGTGAAATCAAAGTTCCAGGTGGAGTACCAATATCAATTCTAGGGTTCACTTTTTCGAATGGCAAACTAATCTTCAGCGTTTATCACGCAGCATGTTGTGTTTTACCTATTTTCATCGGAAAAAACTATTTCACTCACTCCATAGCATTGTTCAGTCAGTTCTTTTAGTTTTTGACTAATAACTTTGTATAGTGTAGTACGAGGTATGTTTTTTTTTCGAGGAAACGTGTCCTATACTAGTTTTTCTGATCAATAGCATTTAGATCTGCTTGCATTTCATCTTTGGCATGAGCACCTATTTTCTTTTACACATTCCCTTTTTTCGCATTTTTCAACCGAAACGGCTTCAAATTATGAATGAGGTAGCACTACGTCGTTATGAATCACACGGTTTGAGTGGATGGTGATTCGATGTGTACTACTAGCTCTTGGTCACAGAAGCCAGTCATTACTATTAATTTCTTTGGAATAATTTCTATCGTTATTGAATAAACAACCAACTAATTTATATGTCTGAATTCAATCCCATAGTTAAAACGTAATATGTATTATTGTTTAACAAAATATAACATACAATTTTTTTGGTAACTGTCACAAACCTAACTTTAGTCTACTGACTCATCTACTCCACCAGCTACTCACCAAATATGTAGAAAGGTGGAGTGGTTAGATAAGAATATATGGAATACTAGCTGGTATCCGCGACTTCGTTCGCATAGATTTTTTTTTCGTATGATTTTTTCGTGTTGTTGCATGTAAATCACAGGCATAATCTAGATGGAACAACCTTCGCTTCCCGTTATTTCATTATCCCGTTTCCCCACATCCCATTATGCCCTTATCACGTTATCCCGATATTTCATAATGCCGTTATCCCGATATTTCATTATGAATGTTAATATATACTTGAAATGGGAGCTAACCTCGTTCCCATCATCGTAGCGAGATGAAAATACATACCAGTTTTTCAGTCTAATCATAAGCTTTCAGACACAAAGAGTTTCATCACAATCGGACCATGTTTTCCCATCTATTTCTTTGTTTTTCTGTTATCTCAATTGTTCGATTTATCGCGGTTAGTATAGGTTACAACGATGAATTTTTTTAGCTGAGCATCCCACATAGCACTATACTAAAGGAGGAGATCATGGTATACCTACCAACTTCAGGCCGATTTCCCTGCTACCCACTCCAGCAAAAATAGTTGAGGAATTAGTAAAAAATAGAATAACACCTTTTTTTTAAGAAATACAACATATTAAGCGATAATCAGTTTGGGTTCCAAGCATCAAAAAGCACACATGTTACCATTTTTGCGTTCCTGAATAATCTTCACCTTGAACTAAATGATAGAGAGGTGGCGGCGGCAGTGTTTTGTGACTTATCTTAGGCTTCTGACTGTATGAGTTTGAATTATATGGATTTAGGGGCACGGCTTTATCTTGGTTCAAATCATATCTATCCGAACGTAGACAAGGTGTGCTATTCAATAGGACATAATCCAATGAATGTATCGTTAACTCAGGTGTACCACAGGGCTCCGTTTTTGGACCTATCTTATTCCTGCTTTATGTTAACGACTTGAATCATCTAGATAAGTAAGTTCACTATGTTTGCGGATGTCAACCTCAATTCTCTGGCACTACGAATCAACCACTGTTCTAGCTGATCAGATCAACGCGGATATAAAAAGTGTAAGAAAGTGGTTCGATGCAAACCTTTTTTCACTTAATGCGAGTAAAACAAACATTATCCCATTTAAGTGTGACATTGAAGAAATTTATTTAGGGAGCGATGATGAAAAAATTAACAATACCACAGAAACCAAGTTTTTGGGGTCTTTGAAAGCCATGTCAGGAACTTATGCAAGCGGTTAGCCTCGGGTTGCTATGCGTTACGCATTACATCTTATGAATTATATAGTTCTAATGCAAGAAAGGTTTATTTTTCACTGGTAGAGTCCCATCTCCGTTATGGTATTTGCTTCTGGGGCGTGTGTTTGCAATATCTGTTAAAAATGGTCTTCATTATGCAGAAAAGGGCCATCAGATATGCGTGCAAAGCCGAACATCGTGATTCCTGTTGACCACTGTTCATTGAACGGAACATCCTAACACTGGCATGCCTTTTAACTTTAGAAACAATGTCTCTAATCCATAAGAAACATAAAAAAGAGATGATTATCCCACCAATACACAATACGCTTTTATCACACCGAGCTCCACTCCCCAGCCCTACCTCATCTTCAACTCAAAACTTACTCATATATAAGAGCAGACAATTATTCAATCACCTTCCTACAACAATAAAAGGAATAAGCAATGTGGTCAATTTTAGAAAAGCAGTGAAAAAGCTTTCAGTTGTGCAGGCCTATTATTCTACGGAGGAATTCTACAATGATACATTCAACTGAAGTTTAAAAAAAAAATCTGTTAGCGTTGAAATTTCATCTAACCTATCTACATAAAATTTTCTTCTTCATACTTATATTAGCTTCATCATCACTGTCTTTTATATGTTTTATTTTACTCTGTACTTTGTCTACAAGAATGTACTTCTGCAGACAATAAAGTGTTAATTGATATTATTAACAGCGTCATTGTGATCTTCTCTGAAACCTTCTCAATCCCTTTCTCAGTGGCCATTGCCGCTTCAAATTCAGTAGCGGATCGTCTCTGATGAAACCAAATCTCTTATACTCCTCAACACCGTCACAGCTGAGGTTTACGCCAAAAATATCAATGTATGGTCGGTAAATGGTCCCTGAGCTAACATAATGAGTATTCTACTTCTGAACATAAGACAAGTATCGGGAGATGCTAATCCATACATTTTTCTATATATGGGGAGGGTTCTCATCCATCTGGGAGTGCATTCTAATTTTCAGTGGCCCATAAAACTGGATGATTGTTGGAAACCCAGTTAAAACCGTTCAATGCCACTGTTCTCAACTCTACTAACCAATTCAACATCATTCCAATGTACTTTATTTGTCGATACGGTATATCTTCCTCAACAAACATATTTCAACTACATAATTTCCGAAAAGAGTAAATACACATTTGAAAACTGATATCGCTCAAAGACTATTAGTCATTTCTCTGGAGCGGTAGTCCCCCTGGTTAGCACTTGGCTGAATCTAACAGGAAGATTCGAATGAATGAATACCTACACTCTTGGAACGTTCGTCCATTTGGGGACCATTTGAACAAACAAATACATTTTTATGTAATCTGGGATTTTCGTCGGATTAATTTTTTTTTTTTAATAATCAATTTCCTTTTTTGTACACAATCCTGAGTTTGAATTTATTGATTCCATTTTCCTTTTTGTAGAGAAATATTGGTTTCGATATGGTTTTCTGAGTTTTTTTAGCTCTCATAATCTAAAAATTGAGAAAAAAGAAATTCTTTGTAACTGTAGAAGAGCAAATGAATAATTTAACCCGATAGGTAACTGTATTTATTTATTAATTTTTGCCAGTAACTAATCTTATACTGAATCAAAAAAAATAATCTTAAAATTAATCAAATGATACTTTTCAGTTCCAAAGTTAACGTTTCGGAGACTATATCTATTTTCGTTCTCGAATGATTCGATATAGGAAACGTTTTATATTCGGAAAACATCGAGAAACCGCCCTTGAAGACAATCATTTACGTTTGAGGAATACTCCTCTGATATAATTTTGGTCGAATATTTTTACAACTGAATTTCTTCAACTTTTTCAATATTCCAGTGTTGTGTTCCTGAACCCAGTGCATTACGAGAATTCGTCTCCAGACCACCAGTCGGATCGGTTCGGCTGCATTGCACCATGATTCGTCATGACGATGAGACCAATTTATCCGCGGGAACCTGCTATACGCTCTATCTGGAATACCTTGGTGGACTAGTGCCGCTACTGAAGGGAAAACGGACCAGTAAAATCAGACCGGAATTCGTCATATTCGATCCGCAAGGTAGGATCAAATATTGCCATAGAATATTCACTTACTTTCATGATTTTGTTCAGTCTATATAGACGGAGAGCTAGCAACGAAAATGAAAAAGTATATGGAAAATTTTCACATAGAATGTTCCTTACTAGCTGACAAGCGCGTAGTTCTGCAGGCAGAAGTCAGTCCCGGAGTGGGAAGCGAGGGCCGGCGATAAAACACGTTGAGCTTCATTCATCCAGCGCTCAGATAACTTCAAACACTTTATTAATTCAAGTAGGCTAGTAGCTCACGTAGGTGAGCGCTCGCTTGTAAATTACAAGGATGGATCCCGTGCTGGGTCACGCAATTCTTTTTTTTGTCCATTTTCTATTACACTCAAATCAACCACAAAACTTATATACGTTACCAAAACATATTACCTCAGAATATTCACCCTCACCACCCTGTTAAACAGAAAACAGCATTTTCACAGCATGACTTGCTCCGGTTTTTTGACGTAGGCAATAAATAGCCCTAATTTGTCGAACGAAAGTATCATAAGTGAATTTCAATTTTTCTATTATGATTAAATCACAGATATTTCTGATAAGTGAATAGCAGAAGGGATGTATTGCTTTGTTTGACTTGAAATAATTTATTTTTACAGGCTTTAATTCATTTAGTTTCATTTCACTTTTTAGTTCGTTAGGGTCAAATGCTGCAAGTGAATTTGGCAGATTTCCATAATTCCGGTGACAATGCATTATAGAGTTTTTGTCCAAAAAAAAACAAAATGGCGGCTCCAATATGGCGGAGGAGATTTGTAATTATGGTCCGATTTGATTCAAAATTGGTATGTGGGTGTTTTCGAGGTCGGAGTATATGAATTTTTTGTCAAAATTCATGACTTCAAGATGACGGACGATTCTTGTGATTATGGTCCGATTCGATTCAAAATTGATGAGTGGGAGTTTTCGGGGTCGGAAATTATGAATTGTTTGTCAAAATTTATAAATTCAAGATGACGGACGAGTTTTCCGATCATGGTCAGATTCAATTCAAAATTGGTGTGAAGGAGTTTTTGGGGTCGGAGATCATGATTTCTTTCAGCTCAAAACTTACAGGGGAGAGAACTTGTAATAACGATGCTCTATAAGAAATGATCAGATCAAGGCGAACTGACTAAAAAACAAAAAATTAAATAACTAATAATAAAACTTTTTAAAGACAAGCTTTTATAAAGCCGTGTACTAAAACGTTAAAAATGAATTTAAGTTATCGCTGACAATGATTTAATTATTTTTTGTTGAAATATTTGGTTTCAAAAAGCTTGTCGCGCGAATTGTAATCAAATCAATACTTCGACAAGTTGTAACTTACCAACCATTCATTGTCCAATGAAATTAATTGATATCTACTTTCATGAATACCTTGTAAAAATCAAATACTTCGACAAGTTCTTACTTACCAGCTATTCACTGCCCAATCAAATTCATTGGTAACTACTTTTATGAACACTTTGGGCGACAAGCTTTTTGAAACCAAATAATTCACCAAAAGATAATTAAATCATTGTCAGCGATGACTTAAATTTATTTTATACGGTTTAGTACACGGCTTGAATAAAAGCTTGTCTTCAACATTTTTTTTATCAGTAATTTTATTTCATAGGGTATTTTGAAACATCGCGAAGCGACCTCCTACAGCTCCTTCACGGCGACGTACGGGGCGTTTCCCCATTTTATCCTTGAAATACAGAATGAAATGCATTGTAAATAATAAATTATGGAATGTACCGCACTGAATAGATAATAAATATATTTTGAATTGAATTTGCTCAAACGCGTTAATTTTCAATCAAATACAATATTTGAGAGCAGCTCTGAAATATTGTATACTTATAGTTTTCAACTGAAGAAATTGCGTAAAGTCTGGGTCGGGGATTAAACGTTGTTAGAAATCGGTAAAGTTGTGAGAAAGCTGTACATCATTTGCCAGATGGCAGAATGAGGGCAAAGTATATGAATGACCATATCGCAATGAATTAACAAAAAATCACGAGTAGACACAACGGAGGATAAGTATAAATAACGGAGAAGTATAACTACATTCACTAATTAAAATATTGTGTTAACTCGTTTTCATTTATCAATTTATATTTTGAGGAATTTCTTTCCGATTTACCATCTTCTAGTGATATTATACTTCTTTATAACTTCATGGCTTCATTTTTTGAGACATAAATAGCGTGAAAACGAAATCGCTAGAACTGCACCTTGTCATTAAAATTTGAACAATTTTCTCACAACTTTACCAACTTCTGGCAACGTTCAATCCATGACCTAGACTTCTGGCAATAATTTCACGCAATTTCCACATTTAAAAACTCTAACTATACAAAATTTCAGAGCTGCACTCCAAGATCTCATTTTGATCAAAAATGAATGTTTTTGACCAAATTTAAATTCGATTCAAATTTAAAATATATTTATTTTCCATTCAGTATGTTACAACCCGTTATTCATCATTTACAATTCATTTAATTCTGTATTTCAAGCATAAAATGGGGAAACGCCCCGTACGCCCCCGTGAAGAGGCATTAGGAGGTCGCCTCCCGATGTTTTGCGATTCTACCCTATGTAGAAATAAATTATTTGGAAGTCAAATAAAGCTATATATTCCCTCCTGCTATTCGCTTTTGAGAAAGATCTGTGATTTGATCATAATAGGACAAAAATTCACACAAATTACTTTTGTTCGATGATTAGAGCTACTTTCTGGCAAAACTACGTCACGATACCAGGTTCAGAGAAATTTTCAGCAGCCTTCGGCCACTAGGGGCAAGTCATGTTCTGTGAAAATACTGTTTTGTTTTTCGAGGGTGAATATTCTGGGGTAATATGTTTTGGTGACATATAGAAGTTTTGTGGTTGATTTGTCAGCTAGTGAGGAAGGTTTCTATGTAGAAATTTTTCTTGTTTCTAATAATTTTTAATTTACGTAGCCAGCTCTTTATCCACAATCAAATCACAATGGCAGGTCACTGGAATCACAAATCACAAATATTAAATTTAGATTCAGTTTGATGATGTGGGCAAAGCAGCAAAAGCTGTGAGAACACTTGTTTCGGCATTGACAAAACAAATATTCATGATATAGAAAAGCACTGATGAACGTGTTACATTTATTTGATTATTCCATTGGTTCAAGAAATATTGTGGCATATTGTTTCTCTATCGTACGATAGGAATACTTTCATGAAGATCCTCTGACGACTGGTAGTTTTCTTCAATACCAGTCGTCAGAAGATCTGTTAGTTATCCCAATTTCAAACATATCTATTGTTACATTGTATACAAGTTAAACGACGCATTGTCACAATGCAAAAACTGAATATTTGTGGCCAGGTACTGAGAACCGTCAATTACGCCTAAGCTCTGAAGAAGCGAATAATATATTCGCGATACTTTGGCGAAGACGTTGATTAGTTGTATTTGTCGAATACCCTGCAATTGTTTAGAAGACGATAGATCTGGACGCAATCACAACAACAGAGTTGATGAATGATCGAAAATATATTCAAGATATAAAGTAGAGAATATATATCATATGTTACAGATACATATACAAAACCTAAGATGTATAAAAACCCTGGTGCTTGCACTTATACCTGTAGAAGTTTGGGATCGACTTGGCGACACTTGGCCTACTTGATAATAGAGATTACTAGCGTGTCAGATGGCGCCAATTTCGATTTAGTTTCAATTCAGTAACAGGGTATATTTATTTACTCAGATTTATTTTTGAGGCTAACTGTGCGCGGGTTCTAATTCTAGCTTTGCTATTGGTTTAAAAGAGACATCTGTCAAACTTCACCAATAGCAAAGCAAAGAATTAGAAGCCCCCGAACATTGCACAAAGAAAGCACTGTCGTGTTGTTTCTCGTATTTTGTACGATTTGAATTTGAGGTTAAATGCATTTTGACAGACGAGGAATTGGAAATGAAATCATCATTAAATTGCAGAAAATATAAAATTCAATGCATACAATATAATGAACTATGGGAATGTAATTATTAGTCAATTCGTCAAGATTGGTACTTGCTTTTGGTACTAAATACAGGCGAAAATTCGAATCTGCGGCTTTATACTGTACACACAAAATGCAAATGTGGACCATTCTACTAAAAGTATCCTTACACACTACACTACCTGGAAATAAATAATTCCTCACGCACTAATGAATTGATGAACGGGTGGTTTCTTTAAAGAACAAACTCAGGAATAAGTTAAGCAAGATTTCATATCAAAGAGATGGAAAACGCATAGATACCGACAAAACACTGGAAATAATTTCATATAAGATGCTGCAGATGTCAGAAATTAAGTTTTGATATTAAGCGAGAATATAGACAAACATTTTTGGACGGTGCCATCTACCACAGAGAGAGAAGCTCTGTTGAAGTAACAGGTGGTGTCCCCTCAAAAATCTAAACAATATCGAATCAGTTCATTCACCAGGGTTTTTAGATATCTTAACAAAACTCAACCTGATCTAAGGTAACGCAAGTGTCATCAAATATCTTTGCACATATCTGATTATATTCCATTTGTCGATATTTGATGCCCCACTGAATGCGCAACTGGTTTTGTGAGGGAGTTAGTGGTAACCCTTGCGCACATCGTCCATAGAAAGGTATGGCTATGAATCTGGGGAGTTTGTAGCTATTGAAATACCGAACTGATTGGGGTCCATTCATTCACATTCCACAACACAAAACAATAATGATTTCTGACAGGGGAATAACTCAATAACAATTCACTCCAAACTGCGAATGACACTGTTTTCGTTTCTAATCTGAATCACTTCGTTCTACTCGATGATCATAATCACCAGCTGCTTCTCGATTCTTGGGAAAACTAATCCTTCTGATAGTATTTTGGGGGTGACGTCAGACACCTACGCAATATTCCTGAAATATCACTTCGCGTTGGCGAGACACGAAACAACATGCAGTGGCGTACTGTTATCCTTTTCATGACATTACTTCCGTCTAATTCTCAGGTGGACAACTCTCATCTAAACCCTAGAGCTGCGTTGGATTCGATAAACCACATCATTGATTCATTTCGTATGGTGCTTTCCGAAACAATTTTAGTTTTTTTCTTCCTTCGTTGATTATACAGCCAAACCTGGTCTCCTTCTTTGATTTCCCCTTGATCAGCTTCCAAATCCTAACGAACTTCCATTCCTATTACTTATCAATATCAATCTCTTCCTGACCACTTCTTGGATTTTTAAGATGTTGTCCCTCAGTTCATCTGCTTATTCCCACAGTCCTGCTTCATTGGTGCTTGCTGATCCGAACACCAAGTCACACAGCAATCGAAGTGCCTTTCTATATATGATGCCAGCTGGAGTAAACTTGGTAGAATAATGGAAAGCTACTCTCTATGCCATCATAAATAATTGGAGGTATCTGTCCTAGTCTCTTCGATGTTTCTCCACAACCTTGGTGGTATGTTCTTCCATATTTGGGTCAAATAATTCGACCATGCCATCCAACTGGGGATGGAACATAGTCGTTTTTGTCTTGGTGTTACCCATCAGCTCACAAATTTTCTGGAGTAACTGTGACTCAAAAATTCCTTACTTGGCCAGAATGTAATATCATCAAATGCTTCTTGGTTTGTAATGGCATATGTTTCTTTCTACCCATTTCCTGAGATAGCCCTTGGCAACGAGAATATATTTTTGCCATCATCCGCTCCAGAAAATGGTCGAGCTACGTGAATGGTAATTTGTTTTGGTATATTCAGTAGCTCCGCATTCTGGACATCTGCACTAGCTTTCTACACCGTTTCGTAACGATCTCAGACTAACTAACTGATTAGCACATAACTTTTGAAATACATCAGTTGTTATCCTCTCTGAGGCACCACTCAAGTAAGCTAGAATAACAAAAATTATTCATAATAAATACTATTACATTCCTATAAACTACATTACTCACAATATCCGGTTTAATAGTATCCGGATAAATGTCTTACTAGTTTGAATCAACTCTCTGTCCTTGATATTCCAGGAATATTTCAACACTGTATCTGCAATCAGGGATATAATAGTACCTTCTGAATATATTTCTCTCTTCCTTGTATCTTCTCTCAATCAGTTGAATCTCTCAATTGAACTTAACATCTCTCGAACCTTCTCTGTATATTCAATATAACAAATCGTTGCACTACCGACATCGAACCCGGTGGAACCTTTGCCTAATCTTGATCAAGATCTTATGGACTCCCAAGTATCCTTGTGACTTTCCCCTCATGAATATTATCCAGGACTTGAATTCCTCATGGGCAAAACAAATCAGTGAATTGAAAACTTTTCATCAGCGACTCCCATGCACGTTTAGGTACTCCATTCTCCACAACCAGGAAGTACCATTCTATTCTACTCACATCACCTTGAAAATGCAATATTCCATTGGTTTTCAGATAACAGACTTGTTGTTCTGATATCAGCGTCTCCTTTATGGCATTCAATGAGCTGACAATATTTATGAGCTTCTAGACAGGTTCTTCCAGATGAGGCATCCGCGTCCGACAATGGGCGATAAACCAGTGGAAGTTTACTAGATCTTCTGTCAGCTCATTTGGTGGAGCTGCGATATCTGCAAATTTTTCCACAATAATAGATACGCAGGCCTAAAACGCTTCTCGCCGAGTTCACCTCATCTTTTGTTTTCGACCAGTCTCGAATAGCCTGTATTCTTATTTCGTTTGTTCGGATTCATTTTGCGAAACTGTGTGATTTGATAAATCCACTTGATTATAGAATAGAGAGCATTTCTGAAGATTCAGGCTGGGATTGAACGTCCGAAAACTTTACGCAGGTATGCCAAATATTCTTAAAAATTTCTTCTCATAACCAACCAACCAAGGTAATATAAATAATATGTTACAGTAATAATTCAAAGTAAGGTGTAAGGTTGGAATGTAATCTTACGGCAGGGTCACTGCAAGATCTGAAACTGCCAGACACTAAAGTTACATTTAATAATGTTACATAATGTAAACATGCAGAAATATCCTTGCAAGTATGAAATGTAATGATAAAATTGTAGTTTCAACTCACTTTAATGTTACAACTATATGACTGCATTATATATATATATATATATTTTTTAAAATAACATTCTGAAATATTTTCTGAGAATGCTGTAATTTTTTCGTATATTTTGAATATTACATTAGTAGGTGTTATATTGCTTCAACTTGTATATGATATATTACTTGATTACTATCATTTCGGACGTCCAACGTCTTAATGTATTTAAAAAGTTTTCACGACGTTTCGAATGCTTGTATCTGCAATCGTCTTCAGGTGAATACTGACAAGTTTAGGTGATCTTCTCGGATACACCTCTGATGTATGGAAGGCAGATCACTGTGCTTTGTTGTTGCTCTTCAGATGTCTTCGTTCTCCGGAGTTGTTTCAATACTTCTTCTAGGAGTTTCTTGGGATATCCATTCCGGTGGAGGTCCTCTCTGATGTGGTTTAATTCGGCATCTAGTGACTCCACGTCGTTGCATATGTGCCAATCTACCAATGTTCTCACGATCCCTCTCTTCGTCGAACTCGGATGGTTGGAGCTGTAACTGAGGTACTGCCCCGTATGAGTCTTGTAAGCTCTGTAGAGTCACCAGCAGCAAAATGAATCCCATCCAGGCAGAAGAGAAGCCCGTAGAGATGCGGTGGTTTGCTGTAGTGGGGCGTTAGATGTGATCGTTCGTTGTCTGGAATGAAGTGTTTGAATTTCCTCAGAGTGTTGTAGATCTTCCTTTCTATAGTGGGTGTCGGATCCTTCTTCATGAGTTTATAGTTCCCTGTGTGGAGTAACGACTCCATCTTGTCATCATATGTTGTGGTGTCCATGATAACCGTGGCGTTTCCTTTATCGGCTGGAAGAATCTCTATGGATGAATCCTTTTGTAGAATTTTTAGGGCCCTCTGTTCCCCTGCAGTGATGTTACTCCGGGGATTCCTCCCCTTCTCGAGTGTCTCTCTCACTTTCCATCTGAACTCTTCTGCCTGGATGGGATTCATTTTGCTGCTGGTGACTCTACAGAGCTTACAAGACTCATACGGGGCAGTACCTCAGTTACAGCTCCAATCATCCGAGTTCGACGAAGAGAGGGATCGTGAGAACATTGGTAGATTGGCACATATGCAACGACGTAGAGT
This sequence comes from Gonioctena quinquepunctata, assembly GCA_018342105.1. Taxonomy (NCBI): domain Eukaryota; kingdom Metazoa; phylum Arthropoda; class Insecta; order Coleoptera; family Chrysomelidae; genus Gonioctena; species Gonioctena quinquepunctata. The sequence goes on along the minus strand of JAFIRS010003330.1, from coordinate 8,556 downwards.
CGCTAGATGCCGAATTAAACCACATCAGAGAGGACCTCCACCGGAATGGATATCCTAAGAAACTCATAGAAGAAGTATTGAAACAACTCCGGAGAACTAAGACATCTGAAGAGCAACAACAAAGCACAGTGATCTGCCTTCCATACATCAGAGGTGTATCCGAGAAGATCAGAAGGTTCGGAAACAAGTTCAACATCAAGAGCTGCTTCCAATCCGGCAGTACTTTACGGAGTTTCCTGACCAAGACCAAACCTGACAACAAAAATGAAATCAGTAGAAATTGCATATATGAACTTCCATGTGAATGCGGAGATTCCTACATTGGAGAGACAAAGAGACCGTTATCGGTAAGATTGGATGAGCACAAGAAATGGACTCAACGTGGAGAAACATCAGAATCGGGAATCGCTGACCACGCCTGGACTGAGCACCATCGAGTTCTATGGGACGACGCAAGTGTTCTACATAGAGAGGAGCATTGGTTCAAACGAAAGTTCAAAGAGGCCGCCTACATCGAAGCCAATAACGCCTTCAGTCAACCAAGCGTTGAGATCAAGAACGTATGGAAATCCCTGATTGCTCTTTCTGGCGGGCTGCAGAGGCGCGAAACTTCACGCACCACAACACCGCGCGAAATTACACGCACCGCTGCACATGGCGGAATTGAACGCATCATTGCGCCGACAGTCATATAAATTGGTAAGTAGCACCTAAACTTGCCAGTATTCACCTGAAGACGGTTGCAGATACAAGCATTCGAAATGTCGTGAAAACCTTTTAAATACATGGATGGACGTCCGAAACGATAGTAATCAAGTTACCACATCGTCTATAACCTTCAAACAAACGTTGATATATTACTCATAGATGCTCAAGTATAATTTTGCAATTTTTGAATCTAATTACTGACCAACAGTCTATCTAGATGATGGTCAACACCTAAAAATTATAAAATACTGAATTAATAAATAATCAATTTAAATTTTTTTCTGAAAGCTTTGGACGAGAAAAAAAACATATTTGTCACCAACAGTCTTTATATTAAAATTAAATTCCCTTGTGATAACAAAAAATCTCGAAAATGGAACACATTTAGGTTTTCTCTCTTGAATACCCTAGTTTAGCAAACTGAATCCATGACATGGCGGTCTTTTCAAAGGTGTCTTCTGAAATATGGTAGTACTGACTGCAGCTAAAACATATTCCTTTATTAAAAAAATATTCAACCTAATTTTACAGTGACTGGTAGAGTATGCACCATATATGACAAGAAAATTATTTTTGAAAAAAAAGTAACCTTTTTTAATAATACTTTTCGTTAGGATGAAATATAAGGATACTTTACTCCTGTTCTCATTTTTTTGTTCAATGATTTGAGAATCAACAGATGCAGAGAGTTTTATCAATTTTATTATTATTCAAAAAAAATCTGAGAAAACAATAATGAAAAAGTTTTAGATATGGTGCGTACTTTCAGCGGGTCACTGTATCGTACAGTAAACACTCACTTTCACGATACTCAAATTCCTCAACTTGAAATTATATTATTTTCCCGTCCACGAAAAAAACATTGCTACCTAGGTAATGAATACAAAGTTTTTCTAATACTCTATGCAGCTTTATTCATTGCGTCCCCCAACAAGCCTTAATACCTGAAACTAAAATATTTTTTTTGGTTACAATGAAAAGTGATTTCAATATTCAGTTTACCAAGTTTTTTGAGTTATCATCGTTATTACATTTTTCTTCCATTTTTTGCAAATCCTTCATTCTCTTTTGAGGTAGTTCTGATGAAGTACTACGCATCTATTGAATCCTGTGGTATATAAAAATTGAGATTTTGTTCAATGTTCGTTAAAAGTACTCTGATAACATTAGAGTCTCTTGCAGCCTCAATACTGCCTCCAATACGGTATATCTGGAATCAAACTGAAAAAATTTAAAGAAACATACGAAACAAGCTATCTCATACCTGCCTCCTGTGTTTACTATTTCATTTCCATTTTCTCTTTCCTGTTTCAACAGATTCTATCTGTCTCTCTTGATATCTAGTTGTCATTACTATTAGGATAGGCAAACATTACTTCTGCGGAATTGATAACAACAATGTTGAGGGATATGTTGCCTGATTTATTGCTGGAACTGGCACCCAAAAAGAATTGTATTGTAGATATAAAATATAAACATAATAAAAAATCAATTCATATGAGGCCTGATGAATTTTTTTTCTATGACACTTGGGCTTGTCAACCTGATTCTTTACAAATTATTATTAGAGTGAGGGTCAAAACATATTCAATCTCTTGTTGTTTGGCAAATGGTACCTAATCTTCTTGGAGGCTGTCGATTGGATAAGTTCGACTGGTATCTATCATGCGCTGGACGAGGTTGGTTCGTCCTTTTGGTGATCCTGCGGACACAAACACGCCACTTTCTTCGGCAATGAATCTCATGATGACTTCTTATTCATTCGATGACAAATAATTCAAGGATTTGTCGATAATTTCCAGTATGTCATCAGCCCTTCTATCCGGGTATTCACTTGGTTTCTAGTCTGTTACCTATTCAACTAGTTTGCATACTACTATGTTTCCTTTTATCCTTCACATGGCTATACTATTCTGATAGAGCCACAATGAGCTCAGATGAATCAGGTATTCCAATAGTTTTGACCATTTCCTGTTTCAGATAGTTTAATTGAAATTAATTCCTTTTCGCCAAAGTTTATGAGTTTCTATTCATCCTCTGAAGAACACCCATTCTACTCTTGAGATCCATTCTTAGAACTTGTATTCGATGTCTGCCACGAAAACTCTTTTCATTAAGCGTATTTTCCAGAGAGTTGTGATATCAGCTTTCCCTCGTAAAGGTGCATCACCTCTCCAGTAACTGTTCGTACAATATAATTGGAGTTTTACACTCTCTGGATCAAGGTTCACCCATTCCTTCGATGGTTGAACTACTGGCAGTTCTTCTTATTCTGTGAATGGTCCTGGGACTTTGTTTCTACCCCGATATGCTGGCTTACTTCAGTTTTTCTGGTACCTATCTGGAGACTCCCTTATTGATGCCATACTCGTTGGTGGCTGGAAATGTGGGGGTGCCCTGGCAGGAGTTGATGAGCGTGCTGGCATTATCACCCTGACAAATACTTTAATATGTTCGCTCATACTACATCTGAAATAGTTTCCCCTTGATTGATTATTGGCACTGTTATTGCTGGGTTCCAGTTTTTTCATCATTCTGTCAAAAGTATGATTTTCTCACTCTGTGTATCTTCCCGACGTGGTTCTTCAATCGAAACCGCTCTCCCTTTCGGCCTTGAGTGGTATTGATGATGAAATATTCTAGGGTATGTGGGTGGGCAAGCTCAATTATTCTTTCGTTATTTGCTTCGAACTCCCACAGACTTTCACTCGATATCTTCACTCGTGTTTTCAAGTGTTCTCGATGTTGTCCGTCATTTCTCATTTCCAGAACACCAATCAGGTCCCCATAATTGCGATTTTAGTCTTCCGCGATGGATTATAACATTGCTATATCAGGTCTCCTCAAGGCCACTATAAGTGCAGTGGTCTTTTCTTTATTGTTCCATTCGTTGGCCGTTGCCGCAGATTCAAACTGTTTCCAATATGCAGACCATCGTCTATGAAAAGTCTGAGGTTTCACGGAATTGTTCGATGTGGCAACCCTGTCGTGGTGATCTTGCATCTTCAATGATGCAACTTTCTCTCCAAGTTATTTCAGATGCTGCTTTGTTTCTCTTTGCCCCACTCGCACTTCATTATTTGATTCTTCACGTAGTGGGGAAACTTCTTTCTTCATTTTTCCAGTAATTTTTTTTCTTCATTTCTCCATTTTTTTCCAGACTGTGTTTCAAGGTTTCTTGGATAATCTGATCGAAAATTGCTTTCTGTTATTCTTCCAAAATTTTTTGTACCCAATCATTTTTCTCTTACTTTAATTTTTCTCTCGCCGTTCCGACTCTGCATATAATGCAATTTTCCAGTAAAATGTATCCTCAATTGAATTCACCAAGTGATATGTAAGCTTCTTTCGATGGGTCGATAAGGGTCAAATTCCCCTAAACCAGTACATACTCCGAGTTCATACTCCATTGCGCAGAAGTGCAAGGTGAACCTTGTTGATCTATCCAATGTGTGTCAAGGTATGAGCCAGCACAAGAGAGCGTTACCCATTGACATTTATCACTAGGGAAAGGACTGCAACGTTCACTAAGATACCTGTAGTTTATCACATCACATGACTCTCAATGTTTTACTTAACTGTTCAAGTATACATTGCCGTGTACTAATTACATGATTTGGTAGCAGAAAAAAATCTTGATTGAATCAGGCCGTTTTTCATTTTTCAAGTAAGATCAGATTTCTGGAATGGAAAATTTGTGAAGGGAACCAGAATTACTAGAATCGGAATTTTACACATCCAAAATATGAAAAATCATGTATAAGTAATCAGTGGATGTATCCACCAAGTGTGACTGATTTATTAATGTTGCAGACTTACAAACAAATCCAACAGATTCCAAAAGTTCCTCATCTTCGACAAACTCAACAAGTGCCTGTGGGGGAAACACTGATAGTTCCGATACTGACAGGGAAGATGGCTGCACCGGTTCACCAAGAATGCAAAGGAAACGGAAGAGAAAGAACAAACACTACTCAAATTCTTCACATTCCCATCACGATAGACAGTCTCATCAACGGTCAGATCAAGAACCTGAACACGAAGATTTATCTTATGTCGATACATTACCTGAGGTATGCACATCATGTTTCTTCAGTTCGAAGTAAATATTTCGAAATTTTCATAGTGAAAATCCACATTTAGTAATAGAAGATATAAACAATATATGTCGGATAACGCTTACAGAAACAAATATGTTTTCGCAACCCTTGAGAAAAGAATCGCATTTCAGTTACATGCTTTATATAATTACGAAGTATATACATTTGTATACTGTTAATAATTTTGGGTTCGTGGCTATTGAAATACGTAGTATTCTCCGTTGATTCACACTCTACAACACATAACAATAATTCAGTTGATTAACTCAGTCGAATATCACAACTGAAATAGAGCACATTGCACTTTCTTCTGAATCAATTCATTTTTCTGAATGAACTCCACACTGAATAAACTAGCTTCTAACAATACAGTGCTATTCATTGGCCAATGGAGTAAGTTGCATTTCTCGAACAAAAAAAAAACAATACAGTGATCATTAGCACAAAAATAATTTTCGGTGGCAGCTTCTTGATTCTTGGAAAAATCTCGATATTTCTGTTAGTAGTTCCGGAAAGCCTGTAGTGACGTAACCCAAGCGCGCGATATTCCGGGAGTCTCATATCATTTCGGCTATACACGAGACAACATGCAGTCGCGTAGTGTATCCCCTCTCGTAAGAATACTTATACCAAATTGAAATTTGAGAAGACAACTTCAAAATAACAAAAAAAATGGTCAGTTGTCCAATCGTGGTGCAGACGAAAAATTCTTCATTTTGATTCGAGAATCCAGAACGACATACCAATAGAACAAATTTGAGCATTCATGATGCAATTTTTTGTGTATTGTTTTTGAACGAAAAGAGTTTTTTTATCAAGTCATTTTATATGGTGGACATTTGCCGTTGACTAAAGAGCATATGGTTAGTGAAGAAATAATTAATAAAAAAATTTATTGAAGACAAGCTCTTATTCAAATGCGCTAAAAGTCCTTCGAATGTGTGACGTAGGTTATTCAGTGAATTATAGATTCAAGGGCTTGTCGCGCAAATTTTTCAGTATAAATGCAAAAGCAACAAGAATTTGAATAAAAGCTTGTCGTTGAAAAGGTTTTTTATCAATTAATTTATTTCTCCGATCTCAAACACCTCGACATACCAATTTTGGATAGGAACGATCCGTAATCCCAAAACTCGTCCACCATCTTGGAGCCCCCATCTTGAATTTGTGAATTTTGACAGGAAATCCATAATCTACGACCCGAAAACCCCAAAATATCAATTTTTAATAGAGTCGGACCATAATCACAGAGATATTTGGCCATCTTAGAGCCGCAATTTTGTTTTTATGAATTTTGACAAAAAATTAATAATCTCCGACCCCGAAAACCTCCAAATACCAATTTTGAATGAAATTGGACCCTAATCACAGAGATCGTACGCCATATTGGAGCCGCCATTTTTATTTTATGAATTAAGAAATAAAAACATAATCTTTGACCCCAAAAACCTCCACATATCAATTTTGAATCGAATCGGACCATGATAACAAATTTCGTCCGCCATCTTGAATTTCAAAATTTTGAAAAAAAAGACATAATCTTCGATTCCGAAAACCTCATATACCAATTTTGAATCGAATCGGACCATAATTACAAACTCTCCGCCATCTTTGAGCCCCCATCTTAAATTTGTGAATTTTGACAGAAAATTCATAATTTACCACCCGAAAATCCCCAAATACCAATTTTGAAATGAATCGGACCATAATCACAGAGATCTTTGGCCATCTTGGAGCCGCCATTTTGATTTTATGAATTTTGACAGGAAGTATTATTTTTTTGAAAAACTGATGGTGCCTTCAGAAAGGATGGAAGATTTACATAAAAAAGGTTCATGAAGTGTTTCTTCAAAATGAAAACTGTGAGCTGCAGATTTTGTTTCTGATGTACGAAAATGTGAGGCGGCGACACTGAAGTGTATCGCTCGATGAGCACGTACCCACGCGCTTCACTTAATTTGTTTTAACTTTTGATCTAATTGATTAAATTAAGCTAACAAGAATTTAAATGAAAGAAGAAAAAAATGGTCAACGAGTTGTCATGTTTTCAAATGTGAAAAAAAATATAAATAGGAATAGTACATATATGGAGTTACGTCAAAGTAGAAATTTCTAAAAAAAAAAATTAAAGATCCGCCTTTCTTTATATTTTCGAATTAGACATCTCACAGTTCACTCCCAAGGTGACACCCAAAAAGGTGTGTATATGGAAAAAATCTCAGAAAAAAATACAGTTGTCAAAATATTGAATAATTTTAAATAACGACAAATTTGAATTTATAAGCCATGCTTCAAAAACCAAGAACTCTAGTTCAAAATGTGAATCCTGAAGCTAGTAGTAATCTCTACTTCAAGAAGGTTTGATTGGTTTCATTAAAAAAAAATTATTGAATAATAAAATTTCTCCAAAAAACAAAAAATAAACAAATGTTGCTCCAAAATCCGGGAAATTTGTTGTTAAAAATAAACTTTGATAACCTTTATAAAGAAAAAAAAGCTTACCTAACCAACATATATTTATATTACGACCTCAAACAAGGTATACGCAGCGTATTTTTTTTTCTCCATTATTATAAGTGTAAATTGTATCAAATACGGAAACATTACGTTTTTTTAGTAAATTGGCGAAATGCCCATTTTCATAAATGAGTTCCTGCTTAAGATTCTTGTTTAAAATAAAAGTATAAGTTTATCTTTTGATGTACTTTATATTAGATCGAAAATATCAAATTTGGATGTTAGAGAGAGAAAGAACACAATAGTTGATCGGTAAGTTTAGTGCTCACCTGACGTTCTACGTATACTGGTGGAGTAATATTAGATTTCAGCTTTTGGAAGTTGGGAGATGGTGGTAACTTTTTACTGTATTGTACTGTTGGGAACAACATATAAAAAGTTACCGATCGTTCAGTGTGTGCCTAATTAATTATTTAACAAATAAGTTGACAAATTATATTGTATATTCAATAATTGAAAAACTAATGGTACCACCCTCGAAAATAAACATTTTTACATAAAAACAGTATATAACACAAGTGTGAGGCGGCGACTCTGAAGTGCAGAGCTCTACACTAAATTTGTTATAACTTTTGATCTAATTGATCAAATTGAGGTAACAAAAATTCAACTGAAAGAGGGAAAATGCAGCTAACGAAAAGTCTTGTTTATAAACGTGAAAAAAATATGTATTGGAATACTACGTATATTGAATTACGTCAAAGAAAAATTTTGTCTGAAATCAATTGAAGATCTTCAGTTTTTTATCAAGATAAACATCTGAAGTTTTCACAGATTACTCTCAAAATGACAATTATGAAAAGGGCGAAGATAAATAATACTATACTCTCTTCTAAGGCTTTCTTCCTATTAAGTCTTCTACTATCTGATTAGACAGTAAGGATATTCATATGTTAGTATTAATGGTTAAATTCCATTTTTTTTTAATAATATATATATAATATAGTTAAATTTAAATTTGATATTCTTTATTGAAGATTAATATTCAGTAAAGATTAATATTTAATTTATTTATATGATTAATAGAAATTAACGTAATAGTTATATTCAGTTAATTTTTATATTAATAATAAGAATTTCACATAACTTTTCTAAAAAATGATCACATACTTATGGACTTTTACTTTGATTAACAAAATCTTGCTAAGAATTCGAGCTAAAAAGGGCCCCAAAAAAATGCTAAATTTTTCTAAACAAATTCAAGTTATAATGTTTAATCAAACATTAGACT